>VUYV01000079.1:2308820-2350465 GCA_008711295.1 Anarhynchus alexandrinus | reverse complement strand
TTTTTTTTTTTTTTTTTTTTTTTTTTCTGAAAACCCTTAATTTTTCCCTGCCATGGAATTAGATAATGTTTTTCAAATATAGCTCAGAAATTAGAGTACTTTGCTAACCTAATTCCATTCTCCCATTTTATCTAGTGATTTCTAAATGGAAAATGCACACATCATCCCCACAGCAGAATCACAGGTATGGGCCAGCTCCCAGGAAAGATCCCCTTTTGTCTTGGATGTTATTAAGTGTCCCATCCCTTCTTTCCCTTCTTACTTGGTATTCTGGATGTCTAGTATACGGAAGCGCAGACTTCACAGCTTGAGATATTTCCTTAAGGTAGGCAGAGTACGGCCATTGCTTTCTTCAGTTTTTATAGATACACGGATAGCTATTTCTTCCTAGGTATTTGAATTTGTACACATTAAGAGTCCAGGTGTAAGGCTGTTCAACTGTCAAGTTCTTATCCTTGAGATTAATTCATTTATCTAATTAAAGACATTCGGTCAGGATGAAAAAGAGGTTTACCTCCTCTAAGGTAAAATCTTGGTTCCATTGAAACCTGTGGAAAAAGCTTTTACAGATTTCAGCAGAGCTATGATTTCATGTCTAATTAGAAAATACTATTTTAAAATGACATATTAAAGGTTTTCTTGGGGGGAGAAATGTAGGAAATTTTCCTAAACAGAATTACTATCCAGTAGCCAAATCAGCAAACTGGAGAAATAGTTTTTTTTTTTCCTGATGATTTAATATTTTAATATAATATTATATATAATATAAAAATAAAATTTGTGGGTTTTTTCCCTTAGATATTTCAAAGCAATGGAATAAATATTTTTCTCTACAGCTTTGTATGCCAACTAATCATCAATTGACAACCTGTTTACAATGTTTTCTGCCAATATGAATATTTAGTTCATATCATTTTTCCATTTCATTCCTAGCACAAAAAATAAGGAAAAAATACAGCAATAAAAAAGCATATTAAGGGAGAGAAGAGAATATAAAAGAGAGGTTCATGCTAATTATGAGCAACTTGCTAGCAATATAGCAAATACCCTCTGATTTATGTGGCTGAAGGTAAGGTACACTTTCAATATTTCTCATAGTATTGTGAGGATGATGGATGACCTGTTTTGCTGTTGCAATTTTAGTAATTGCACAGAGCTAGGGTAAAATCCATTCCTCTGACTCACTCTGGAGATAAAGGCATGAATAACTATGGCCATTTTGGCATCACAGAAGTGCTGTTTTACCCTTTCTTTATAAACAGGAACCCAAACTCATTTTTGTTCAGAGCCACCCATTTTCTCTCTAAACTAACCCAAGATTCTAGACAACTTCCAAAATTAATATTTGAGTAGCACATAGTAGGCAGACCACAATCCATGAGGAAAGTAGCTAGTTTGTGTATTTTACTTTATTTATCTGACTAGAATAGCAATATTTCATTATAAGCTTGGAGGTGGCATTTCAAAGGAGGGGAAGCAGGATTTATTTAAGCCATGATGTTTTATGGTGAACTGCTTGCTTATTTTTAAGGTTTGTTGATCTGGAGTTGAAAAATAGAATAAAAATATGCTGTCCGTTCTTTATAATAAAATACGTGGAGTCCCAAATGAACAGATGACCCCTGGAAGAGCTGACCCAGAGCCCCAAAGGACGAGCCCACTCTAAAAAACAGACCCAGAGCCCAAAATGATGAACCCAGAAGATCCGGCCTGGAGACTGAGAGGATGAGCTGGCCCCTGGAAAAGCTGACCTAGGGCCCCAGAGGAGGAGCTGGCACCACTGAAAAGCCAACCTGGAGCCTTGGAGACAGCTCCAGCTGTTTTAGAGACAGCCTTTGTAAAAGCTGACCCGGAACCCCACAGAATTATCTATGCCCAGGAAAACATGACCTGAAGCCCCAGTGAAAGAGCCAGACCCTGGAAAAGCCAGCACAAAGCTCCCAAGGAAGAGCCAGCAGCAGAGCCTCAAAGGAAGAGCCTGTCCGTCAAAAAGGCGACCCAGAGCCCCAGAGTACAAGCCAGGATTTTGAAAAGCTGACCCAGAGCCCCAAAGGAACAGCCAACCTGCAAAACATCTGTCCTGGAGCCCCAAAGGAGAAGCTGGCCTTTGGAAAGGCCGATCTGGAGCCCAAAACAAGGAGCCGGCCCTTAAAAGAGCTGACCAGGAGGCCCAGAAAAGGAGTTGGCCAATTTGAGGAAAAATCCAATGATGGTGTTAAAAATGAAATCATATTAAAATTTGCAAGTTATTTTCTAGTATTTGACTGGCGCAAATGAAGTTCAGAGGAAAAAAATGTGTAACAAGAAAAAAACAGGGAAAAGAAGCAAGCCACAATGATTTGTGACAGTGACATTAAAAAATTGATAAGGAAGAAGCTTAGTCAATATTTCAAGTTTTGTTGCTTGTTATGTTAAAGATTGAAATCTTTGATTTCATAGGAACAATAAAAAAATAATGTCCTAAAGAAGATGATACAAGTACCAATATTCACGAAAAGCTTTCTTCTTAAATTCCACCTCCAAAATTGATTTGGCAAAAGTGACTAAAGCTCCAGTCAAACTAGGATGTCACTCCAGCTAAAGTAATAAAATATTTGTCGCAGATTGTTTCAAAGTTGCTACTGGTCAAAAAGGGTAAAAAATTAAAGTACCACAACACAGGTGATATTTTGAAGGTAGATTGGGAGAGCAACAAGGGCCAAGACCAATTTAACACTATTGATTGCAGGATGGGAGATGCTGCCAGCCAGCTCCATCAGTTGGCCTCTGTATTGTTAATTTGTGCACAATGTATGCAGCTTTTAAACACGTATTGCATTTAGAGGATAGTGGGCAAATTGCTCATAGTCCATAATCTGTGTAGATACGTACACGTGATTTTCCTCTGCGGTGGGTGTTTGTAAAGCGACATTTCTAATTACAGTTATTTTTAAAGTTTTCCACCTCCCTAGCATGTTCTTCTGTAGCTTAAAAGCAGTCGTTGTAAGACAATTTGTTAGAATCAGTTCATCTTTAACAGAGGATTAAGAGAGTCGTAGGTATCCTTGCCTGGTGTAAAGGTTCATTGACAAAAGCCGAGCTTATTAAAAGCAAAGGGGATTTATTATGCATCAATCATGTCAAATCGTTTCCTGAAAACTCTTGTGAATGTCAGGAGCCATTAGTATACTGTTAATTCACAGAGTTGCCTGTCATTATGTCGAACTCCTGGAGACGTGAATGACATAGTAGGGCAGTGTAAAGAGCAGGAGCTGAGTTCTTTGGCGTATGGAGATGTGACTAACAAAGCACTGGGGTCACCCTGCTGGCATTCACTGGGGCTCTCCAGTCAGGACAAAGATCCAGACCTATAAACCACTGACTGCCTCTGAAATCAGTGAAACTCCTTCTGAAATTGGGGGATGATGGTGAACGGGAGAGGAAGAGGAAAAATTGACACGGAATTTAGGCTGTGTGAGTGTGATCTGCACTGACAAAGGCTTTTGTGAGTCTGAGTTTTGGTGAGTGTGAATAGTGCAGCACCTTGGAAGTGCAATGGGCCCCATTATTTTCATTGCAATACAGCTCTGGGCAGCAATATTAGCCCAAGAACTGGTACCCAGCTGTAGTGCTGTGCTTGCTTCTAGTGCAGGAAAGGGGCAGCCAGCTCAGGAGTCTGTGACCTGCGCTCCAGAGACTCATCACTGAAATAGGCTCCTGTTGTCTCTTCTGGAGTCTGCTAAAGAGGTTGAAATTGTTCGTACAGGTCTGAGATTAAGTCCTAAACTTGAGGTAATGTGAAAGCACTGACTTAACAAGTTGTTGACATTTAAAACAGATTAGTTTTTTTTTTGCAATAAAAATGTGTCATAACTCTCTTGGCATTGTTGCTGCAATGAGCTCGGATGACTAGATGTTCCAGGCACTTTCAAAATCAAGTAACTCAAAGAGAGTTCAAGCTGTGTGCTCTGATTTCTACTTCTTTTCTTCCTAAATTTCAGTTTCTTCAAAAAGGATTGCTTCTGAACAGTTCTATTAGCCTAAATGATATGGATGCTTACCAGATAAATTGCAGATGAAGACAGAATGAAAAGCAGTGAATACTAGCAGGAGAAAGAATCAGCGAAGAAATACAATGATGGAACTTCCCAGCTAAATCAGATACAAAAGGAAGAATCGGTGTAATTTTCTTCTGTAGCCAGGAAACAAACATAATTGAGATAAATTGATCCTGTGGGATTTTTTTTTTAATAGGTGTTGGTTTTTTTTTAATCAGAACTGTGTACTTATTCATTTATTCCTAGTACTTGTTTTCTATTGCAGGCAGTGCATGCCAGATGCTACAACTGAAAATACAGGGACTGCAGTGCCTTCATTAGGATTGCCTGATGTGCCCTCCTCTTCTGGTGAGGTGGTGGGGAAGCCTCCATTCTTCCTGCAGGCATGCAGGGATTGTGTCTAGCTCTGGGGAAAAAAAACACAACCAACCAAACAAAAAAACCCCAACAACTAAAAATAGATAGATAGATAGATAGATAGATAGATAGATAGATAGATGGAAAGATATATAGATAGATATGTACCATAGGCATATATACATATCTACTCACATATATGTATATAAATAAATTCAAGTTGCTGAAGAGTTAACTGTAGAATGATCTCTTTTAGCTGCGGATTTTTTTTATATTTAAGCTCTAAAAGCCCCTAGAAATTGAGCTTCCTTGTTGGGTATTTCATTGCAAGGAAAACATACTTTCTCTAAAGAATATATAACACATGCTACTGAGGAAAAATCCCTCTGAAGTAAATATAAGGGGTTTTTTTTGTAGTTCATTTGCGAACAGAGAGGATCAAGTCCCAGTCAAGTTAAGTGCAGATCAGTAAATTACAGCAGAGCATGACTAATTTTTTTTTCTGTAGATGGAAATCAGTTGTTGGATAATAATAATTATGAATAGATTTGTGTTTAACAACTCTATTAGGGCACTATCAATCCTCTCAAGATCTCTCCTATGTAGTGTGTAAGTACTGGCGGCAGATTAAAGTTCAGAAAAAGAAACAGACAGCAGTGGATAACTAAGCCATGGCAGCACAGCATTTTAGCATGAGGATTAAAACTGAAGATGTCTCAGCTTTTGGTTCTTGGCCAATTCTGATTTTTTATTCACCGAGCATGGAATTTGCAAACAGCAGTTGTCAGCTAAAACACAACAGGATGTAAACATCTTCAATAGAGTCCTCAATGTGAGTCTAAACTCTCTGTAACCTGTATGGGAGTAGATATTGACCTAAAAATGTCACAAATGACAGCCAACACAAGTGGTTAGTGTCAGAAGTCTCCTAAGAGGCAGAAACGATGGTAAAAGGTCATGAGCCATTTTCAAACAGGCTTTTTTCCCTCTCTTTTAGGTGCTGTGGCCCTGCCTTTCAAAACCCTGCATTTCCAGCTTGTGGGAAGAGGAGGTAATGATGATTGTCACTTTATCTAGTGGTTCAGGAGTTAAACGGTGCACAGGGTTAAAGCACATTTCCATATTAGAATATAAAATTAATACCACAATATCTGGTTGGTACAGCTGAGAAATTGTGGACATTCTGTTTGCTATTTCCAGCTATTCTCAAAAGCTATTGATCATCATCTCTCTCTCTTCAGCTTAGTTGTCAATGTTTAAATAGACAGGAGATTTTCAAAAGCACCTGCTTTTCACTGTAGATTACGCAGGCATTTTTCATACATTAGAAGTCTAAAATTTAAGCATAACCTGGATTCCCAGAAATTTTACCTTCTCCAGAATAGGGAACAGCTGATCAGATTTTACAAGAGTAATAGTTTTGACCCCAAGCTCCTGAAGTGTAAGTTAAAAAAAAATAAAAATAAAAAAGGATTTTTTGGACAGTCTTGTATAAATGGATGGAGCTGACATTTTCAGCACTTATTTCAAAGACCTGTCTGAAGCTCTGCACTCCACGCCAGTTGCAGACATAACTGAGAGGAACTGAACAGAGCTGGAAATGATTTCAGTGATGACAATTGCCTTACAATCAGAGCAGTTTTCCTTCAGTTACTTAAATGCCTGTTCCAATATTTAATTTCCTTAGGAATTAGAGCAAATCTTAGGTTCATGATGTGATTCTAACCTGGAACCCTCCATTTTGATTATTTCTTTTCCATAGTACATAATAGCACTTTCTGCTTTTTGCCTTTGTGCTATATCTGTCTCCTAGTTTTGTTTGTCAGAAGTCTGTAGCCATTTTCTCAGAGGCTGAGCTTGAATTACAGATCAACAGAACTAGCTCGATCAGTGGGCTTTATGTGAGTTTATTCCCGCACAAAGCCCACAAATAAACCATGGACAAAAGGTTCCCTAACCCACTAATTCTGCAGGATTCAATATCCATGAATATGAGAAAGCAACACAGAACTGAACCTATGGATAAGAAAAATACTTGGTTTTCTCTTTCTAAAACTTTCCAAAGTAAAAGGTTTCAAAATGAAAATATTTCAAAAATATCCTGGAATAAGATCTCAGAAGAAAGTTGTTACTTTTACAGTCATGAGTTCCACACACTGTATCACTCTGAAATGACTCGCACAGCATCTGCTGTCCTGGCACAGGCTGTGAATCAGATGCTTTCAGTCAAGCATATGCTGATAGAAAAACCCACACCTGCAAGAAGACACTCATGATTATGTTAGGTTAACCACAGGGACACCAAAAGAGGTGTTGAACTCAAGACAGATATTAACAAAGTCTTTCTATCTGTCGCCTAGAGCTTGAGCAATGCTCTTTATTCCTAAAAGTGCAGACTGACAAATTTTCCTTTATTTTAGCTAATTTCAGGACTGCAATGGGAGCTCCTTGTGTTCAAATAAAAAAACAAAATAATAAAAAAAAATCCCTATATTGAATAGCAAAGTACTTTTTTAATAACAAAAGCAAGTTACCACTTTTGCCTGAAGACCTAATCTAACTGGATTCAGAGTGTAAGAGAATGATAGATATTGAAGAGCTCCAAAAAAGGTTCTTTGTTTTCTGGACTGTGAAACAAATTACAGGAAATTGAAACAAAAAGAATCTTCCTGATTGAAAACAAACAAACAAAACCAAAACAATCCACAGCAATTTTCAAACAAATTGAACCTTCATGAGTATGAGTAATTTGAAGGATTCTATGATTTGAATCAACACGTCCTAGAGAGATTCAGGGTTCTCACTTTGATATATGTTGGGCATTTCACAGTTTCATTGTGGCAGACATTCATTTTTCTGCATGTTGATTTTGCACAGTCACTTTTATGGTATATACATTTTATTACAAATGTAAATTCAAATTTCAGTTTTGCAAAGAATAACCTAGGGTCATAACTTCTGTTCTTGTTATAGTTTTAATTGCTTGCTTATATTCTTGTCTGAATAATGATGCATTTTGTAGGACTCAATTTAACAAGGCTTGATGGTATGAGTTGCCAAAATTTTGAGAATTTTCTCTTATTCTGGCAATAAATTTAGGTCCAAATTCTGAAACTTTAGCTCATTTTACTCCTCTAACAGACCCCTTTTGACTAATTTCAGTCCCCTTGAAGCCCCAAAGATTCAGGGTTAAATATAGATTGTTACTGTATTTGGCAAAACACTGTGAAAGATAAGTAATATAACGTTACAGTACATTGTCTTAAGCTTAGGATAAGAATACTATTGTGTGCTAAGGCTTCAATACTGTACTGAAATTTTTGTGAGATTGACCAAGCAGATCCTTCCTGCGTATCAGCATGACATGTCAAATTGTGCTAAGATAGTGTTTTTAGCCCGTGTTGTGGTTTGACCCCAGATGGCAACTAGGACCACGTACCTGCTTGCTCACTTCTTCTGCCCCTGAGTAGGGTAGGGAGAAAAGGAGGGGAAAGGGGAAAAAAAAACCACTTGTGGGTTGAGATGAAGACAGTCTAATAGAACAATAACAGAAAAGAAAAATAACAATAATAATAACAATAATGGTAAAAGAATATATAAAATAAAGTAATACAACACAAGTCACTCTCGCCACCCGATGATTGGTTGCCCAGCCTGTCCCGAGCAGTGATCATGGATCCCTGACCCCAGCCAACCCCCATTTATATACTGAGCATGACATCTCTGATATGGACTATTCCATTGGCCAGCTTCTTCTCTCTATGCTCCCTCTTAGCTTCTATGGGAAACTGAAAAATTCTTTGACTAATGTAAAACACCACTTGGCAACAACTAGAGCAATATGCATTATGAGCATCATTCTCACACCAAACCCAAAACACAGCAGCTACTAGAAAGAAAATTAACTCTAACCCAGCTGAAACCGGGACAGCCCAATACTTAAAATAAATTTTCCATTCTTTTGCGTTACAACCTCAAAATTGGGACTTTGCAGTTAAAGTCTTTGTTTTTACTTAGAATATCATTCCAGTATGAAAATATATTTTGGTTTCAAGCAATGCTTCTCAAAGGCATTCTTATATTTATTTAACGACAGCCCAGTAATGGGCACAGTTGCACTGCAGCTCAGAGCAATACCCCAGGGGCTCACGCCACTGACTCACAACAGAGCAAGTCCAGAACACATCAACCAAGGTGTTGTTCACAATCCAAACAACTAAGCAATATGTAGCATACTGTGCTGCAAACACATGGTTTGCATTCATTTTGTTGTCATCTCCTATTAAAAATTGACTAAATAATAAGCTTGCCATAACTCCTCTGTTCAGTCTCCTTGCAATGGAGAGCAAGGAATTTTAGCCAGGAACTCTTAACCTAGGAAAAATAAGAGCTTCTGGCAGGACTCTCTCTGCAAAGTTCCCCTTGCTTTAGCATTTGTTTCAAACTTTTCTCTGAAATAACTCTACCTTTCATTTTAATTGTAGCTTGCAGCTCATTATTTTGAGGGGTGTTTAAAATAGGCTGCTGTTATATAAAAGGGTCATTTTGAAGGAGGAGATATCTTCTACGCTCTCTGCCTCACTTGTCCCAATTATTTTGTTGTCATTCTAATTGGTTATTACTCACAGACAGAAAATTTGCTGCTGTTTGATCTTTTGCTTGTTCAAGTTTATTCTAGTGTTTCAGGTGCTCTGAAAACAGTTGAAAGCATCTAGAGATCAGGAGAGACACCCCGTTCTGTCTGTTGCTGCTTGCAGCTGTGCAAAGCACAGGCAATCACCTCACAGGTTCAGAGACCACTTGTGCCTTCTCCTCCACAGCAAGAGCTGTCATTTGTCTCCAATTCACTAAATCTGCTTGGGACTGGATTTTGACTTTCTCCAGCTGCTTAGATGAGGAGGACAAAATTCTTTTTAGTTTGTCACCACCTAAACTCTGTGTGCAGGATTACAGATGCTGTATGCTCTTTAGTTCTCTACCTTCCACGAGTGGCAGAAGACTGAAAATGTATGGGCATATAGTGCCAACAAAGGGAATGAGCTGAGCATGGAGTAACTCAGCATCATTAGCCTTTTTGAACAACATAGTGTCAGAGTAACTTTCTTTCCAGGAAAGGACTATGACCATGAGATGAGCTCTTTTAAGACAATCTGCTTTCCCAGGTTTTAGAGGAAGGTTGAGTTTCTTATTGCTGCTCTTTTCCATCCCCTCACCTGCCTTAAATTTGGTTTAAACTTCAGTGATGTGGACATGATGAAATGCTTTCCCATTCCAGGCACTCTTTCCCAGTAGTAACACTGTACTACTGTCCTGGTTTGAGCAACATTATAATCCTGAATTTTCTGACAGAGATAACTGCTTAAAACAGGACATCAAACTTCAAAGCTGACTTAACTGAGAAACAGCTTACGCTCATAGACAGATTTTTATGTCATTAAAGTATGCATGGGCAGCAGGAGTACGAGAGTGGCGAGCAGTACGAAACAGAAGTGGGAGGAACTGCAGAGCTTGGTGGAGAGGGAGCTGCAAGATAGTGCCTATTGACAAGCCATTACGGAACTAATTCTTGCAGCCCTCCTACAGACATAAGCGGACCTGGTTGACAGTAGCCAATAATAAAAACCTATTAAGGCAGAGTGGGATTGGACCACCTGCATGTCTTTTGTGGCGGCACAGCAGTGACAGCAAAGTTAAGACTTCAAATATATATTGGTAACTCTTTAAAATTAGCTATATTATTCTCCATTAAGAAAGGAAATGGGGTCTTGTGGGGAAGGCAAGAAGACAGACTGCTTTTTAAGAGGAAAATGTTCTGGGCAACTTGTAATAGAATCAGAGGAGCCCTGGATTAGGCAAAAGGATGGAGAAAACTGTGGTGGTTCCTGTTTTCTTCAAGGGGGAGAAATATTGTGTAGGAAGGAGGGAGTAGGAGTATCCAACGTCTTTTCTGAACAAAACCATCCAAACAACCCTCTTTTCTGAGTGAGGTAACAAGAAACTGGGAAGTGGGAATACAGTCTTGGTCTTACTACCATAAAGGCACTTTGGGACTGGACGCCACTTTATGAAAACAGAGACAAGAAATTTTGCAAACATAGGTGGTCACCAAATGTTTAACTGGAGTTCATGTTGACAAGTCATGCAGAATGCATTGGTAAATCAGACAAACTGGGACTCCTTCTCACCTTTGCCAGCATATGTGAAACACACTCGTTTTCTCTATTTAAATGCCTGACAGCTACCCAATGTCACCATATGTTTCCAAACACATTTTCCAAATGATTCCTTAGTAATATGTTGTAAAAATGTGTTGTAAATTAGAATGAAGAATTGCAAAAATAAACTCCTACTTTCAGGACTGCAAGAGAACTAAATTTTCAGGAAGGGACCATTTCAGACAGGCCTTTTGGCACAATCCTGGATCTTTCAGAGGTCTCTTCATGTTTTTGTCACAGACAGCATGCTCTTTCCCTCAGGAAGTGATATTATAAGGGTGCCAAAGATTTTCTTTTGCCTTATCCAAATATCAGCACTTGACAATACCCTTAGAAATGGCTAGTTACTCTTTAAAAAGCATGAAACCTGCTGTTCCTAAAAAGCTAATCTGTGCTGCTTATTATTACACAAAATACACATTATATATATACATGAAAAATTATAATGTAAATTTATTGAGAAAAAAAAGACATCCAATTCTTTATCAATGAAATAGGAACCAAAAGCTTAAGATATAACAGTTTATTTAAGAAGCAATCCATACTCTTCTAAAATGGGAGCTACAAACAAAAATATGTAGTTAGGGACATGCTTTCATATGTATTAGAAAAGTCATACTGTTCACTTTCTTAAGGAAGAATAGTACAACTTTAGAAGAGGCAGTGTAACTTCTCACTATCATTTATTTTCAGGAAATAACTGCTGATATTCACCTTCAAACCAGGACCATAAGGATCTTGCTGGATCCAGTCCCATGTTCATTACTGAAACCCTCCTTCACATATGCTCACTACTAATCTCTCTCCATACTGGTAATAACCCATGGTTGATTACTGGTAGTAACTGCATGGTTGATTCCACTTGCTGCTTAGAATGTGAATTGCCACCGTTTCTCCATGGTCACCCTTTCTTCTGCCATGAAAGTACAAGACAGATGGAAAGGATCCATAGTGGTCTGGAAGTACAAGATTTTCCAAAGAAGCATTAGCAGCCTTGTAAGTAGGGACAGTGAGTCCTGATGTGTTTTTGATGTCTTGTTGTATGCAACTCATGGTGCTCAATAGATCTCCCCAGACCAGGTTTGCCTGATGGTCGTTAAGCACCCTAAGGGTAAGGGGCCAGCCTTCTGTTTGGAGACTCCTGGCTCTGTCTCCAGTGGGTGCCCCGCAGGTGCAGCAGAGAGGGCTGTCTGGTAGGAGAGTCTGAGGCCAACAGGGGCTGGGGACTTGCATTGCCCTGGGGAGCCCATCCCAGCATGAAAATGGAGAGGGAACATTGCAGAGCAGAACTCAAGCAAGAGACGTGGCACCATCCTCTGGCACACTCCTCCCCGGCCCCCTTTATTTTTCTATCTGAGCCCCCCTTTGGGTGGTGGAGGCATACATATGTAAATGGCATTATTAAAGTAATGATCTGCTGCTTGGGGCTGCTTCCAAAATTTAAATTTTTTTTTCTACCGACCTTTCAGCCTCTACAGACCTTTCTGGGAAGTTCATGGAACAGATCCTCCTAGAAGCTATGCTAAGGCACAGGGAGGACAGGTAGGTCATTCAAGACAGCCAGGATGGCATCACCAAGGGCAGGTCCTGCTTGGCCATCCTCATATCCCTCTATGATGGAGTGACTACATCAGTGGACAAGGGAAGAGCTATGGATGTCGTTTATCTGGACTTCTGTAAGGTCTTTGACATGGTCCCCCCCAACATCCTTCTCTCTAAATTGGAGAGAGATGGAATTGATGGGTGGACTGTTCAGTGGATGAGGAATTGGTTGGATGTCACATCTAGAAGGTAGTGGTCAACGGCTCAATGTCCAGATGGAGATCAGCGACAAGTGCTGTGCCTCAGGGGTCCGTATTGGGACCAGTACTGTTCGATATCTTCATCAATGACATAGGCAGTGGGATTGAATACACCCTCAGCAAATCTGTGGGTGACACCAAGATGAGTAGTGTGGTTGACGTGCCTGAGGGATGGGATGCCATCCAGAGGGACCTGGACAACCTCAAGAAGCAGGCCTATGTGAACCTCATGAAGTTCAACAAGGCCAAGTGCCGGGTTCTGCACCTGGGTTAGGGCAACCCCAGTATCAATACAGGCTGGGGGATGAAGGGATTGAGAGCAGCCCTGCCAAGAAGGACTTGGGGGTACTGGTCAATGAAAAGCTAGACATGAGCCGACAACCCAGAAAGCCAACCGTATCCTGGGCTGCATCAAAAGAAACATGGCCAGTGGGTTGAGGGAGGTGATTCTGCTCCTCTAGTCCACTCCAGTGAGATGCCTCCTGCAGTACTGTGTTCAGCTCTGGAGTCCTCAGCACAGGATAGACATGGACCTGCTGGAGCAGGTCCAGAGGAGGGTCACAAAGATGATCAGAGGGCTGGAGCACCTCTCCTATGAGGAGAGGCTGAGAGAGTTGGGATTGTTCAGCCTGGAGAAGAGAAGGCTCTGGGGAGACCATGTTGTGGTTTTTCTGTCCTTAAAGGGGGCCTACAGGAAAGACGGGGACAAACTTTCTAGGCAGGCCTATTGTGATAGGGCAAGGGGTAATGGCTTTAAACCAAAAGAGGGAAGATTTAGACTAGATATAAGGAAGAAATTTCTTACAATGATGGTGGTGAAACACTGGAACAGGTTGCCCAGAGACGTGGTAGATACATCCCCAGAAACGTTCATGGTCAGGTTGGACGGGGCTCTGAGCAGCCTGATCTGGTTGAAGATGTCCCTGTTCATTGCAGGGGAGGACTAGATGACCTTTTAAGGTCCTTTCCAACCCAAACTATTCTATGATTCTGTGATCATCTCTGCTTCAGGCACTCTTGAATCGAACTCTGTCTTTTCCCATTTACATCATCTTAGGTTTTTTGGTAAGGTCCTGGTGAATTAAAATACGGATGTATCCAATCATTAAAAAACAGTTCTCAAGGAACAATATTGGATTACTTTAGTATGGTATACATTTGTTAATGCAATAATGTATCTTATTCCTTTTATCTCCATCCCTTGATTCCTTTTTCAAAATTTACCCCAAAGTTTTGTTCAGGTAGGCAAACTACCTGTGTGACATGTTTTCTCTTTCTTACATAAAAGTACTTGCTAGTATTTATTCAGCGTTTTTATTCAAATGGATGGCTATGATCTCAGAGCTTTTGATATCTAATGAAGGCTTATTTGTGTTATATCCTTATGTAAGGAAAATAAGAAGATAAACCCCTCAATTAATCATCCTCAGTTTAACATGAGACAGGCTTTTTTTTAATTTAATTGATGTTATTTAGTTCTCACAAAAACAAACATCTTCACTTTTATGGTGCGAAATTCAATTTCTTTGGGAAAAACCCTATTTGGATTACTGATTTGCCAGGCTCATACCCATACTGAGAGTCTTTAAATAGGTGCTCCTCATTCTGTGTCTTCATCTCCTCTGACCTGAGTAGTTTTGGTCAAATGTCTTAAAATCTGATGGAGTTAGGCTTGGAGGAGGACCATTGATCTAATAGTCAACCCTCCAAAACTGATTAAGCACTGGTAGAATTGATCAAGCTTTCAGAACACTTAGTGAGATTGTTTCAAACAATGCGACTGGGCACATACAACAGCTGTTTGTGACAAAACCAATACAAGAGAAAAAAGCATTACAAAGATTTGACCGGCGTCATGTTAAACTGCAGCAATTCAATAAGCATTTTCTTATTTCCTTAGGCCACAGTGCTGGTGTGCAAAATTTCGTGAAAATGCTGCATCTTTACTCGCGTCTTTAACTGCTAACAAGTTTGTAGGTAGCCAAGAGCACTATTGACATTTTTCCTCTGTCTGAAAAATTATTTGATTTAGAACCGGGTACTTCATATGAAAATGTAATAATAGCAATAGCACAAAAATATAGTATCAGCTGCCCTGAAATGGATAGGGACTTTATGTCAAGCTGCTTTTGTGACTGTGTTACTGAAACTATAGATGAAAGCAAGAGTCTGCCTTTTGAATACCACTGCTTTTGAACACCTCCGCTGTGTCCTGCTTTGCTCCTTCTAAAGAGACATGAATTCACTTCTGACACTTTCTACAGCTATTCTGTGTTAGTTTAATCATTTTTTGAATTGGTTTATGGGCAAAGATCTGAATTGGAGCCTCCTACCCATTGAGCGAATGCTCTAGGCGCCACAGAAGGGGCTATATTGAGGTTTGTGTCCTTGGCTGCAGTTCCTTCAAGCTCCTTGAATATCTTTCTCACTGCATGCTATTCCTCTCTCTGAGCAGTTAAGATTCAAAACTTGCAGCATAAACATTTTCAGCCCCTGCTCTGGACAGTGAGTGGTCTTTAGGTAAACCAGAATAACACCAAGAAAAAGGTGCTAGACCTTTATGTGCTTGGTAGGAGACCTCGGTTCATTTTCCCCAGGGAGACAAAGGATTTTAGCCAGGGCTCCCGATACAACTGTTTTAGCCCCTAAGCTTTGTCAGCTCCATCCTTGGTGAAGCTTCAACCCCTTCATTCCTGTCTTCTGTTTAGCTATGAATCAATTGACGCTTTCCATTCACAAAATGCTGTTTTGGAATTTAACTTCATAAGCAACAAAAAACTCTAGCTAAATGAAATGACTTTTTTTCATTTCAGTTCTTGGCTGCATGATCGCTCCTAACCAACCAACCCCCAAAACAACTAACATTGTTCCTGCAGTCTGTGTCATAACCATTTTACCTTAGTCACAGTACATCCTCAGGCCTGTACACATCATACCCAGGCTGAGTCCTCCAAGATGATGTAGCTGTGACCATAACAGATAATCTAGAAAACATTGGCCAATGAAGAATGGATTAATTTGCTCATATTTAGGTAGCTCATGGTAGCATTAGAAGGTGAATTGACCTCTCACTTGTTGCAGCTTGGGGCATCCTGTGGTTTCATCCCAGTTTACCTCCATGCACTAATAACTGTTATTGCCCGAGTAACATTGATATAAGTTAATCAATTATTTCATAATTATAAATTTTATATTAAAATACATATGTGTATTATACATATATAATCTATAAATATATAATATTAAATATATTTTATATTAAAATAATTAAAAAGAAATAATATAAAATAATGAATTAATATAAAATAATAAAAGTCTTTCTACTAATAATTGTGGGACCTGACATTACAAAGAACATAATTTTAAGAATCCTTGCTAGCAGTCATGCACATTGTACTGCAAATGAGAGGGTTTAGAAATAAGCACATATTCTCAGAGTGACTCTTGACCACAGCCAACAAAGAAAAAGAGAACCCAAACATGCTGTAAAATATATTTTGTAGCTGTATATTTAAAAGATGCTCTAAGACAGTGACTTGTGTTAGTAAGGAAAGAGTTCCTGTGATCACCTCCACGCAACTGTGCAGCTGAACCAGCATCGTCCTGGCAAATAGTGCCTTAACCTGTCCAATACAAAGGGCCGTCCTCCATTTGTAGTTCTGTTATTTGCTTTTTGCTCGCAACTCCATAGCTTGTCACTGCAGCAGTGCTTGCCAAAAGCCTCAAGGGCAGTATTTCCCCCTTGTTTCACCCTGTTTTTCTCACACTCCTATTTCTCATTGCTTTGCACCTACAAGACCAGATAACTTTGCTCCAACAGGCTTTCATAAGAAGAAACTAACACCAGCATGAGATTCACCCCTTCTCCATGCCCACTTCATCTTGTAACCTTTAGGTTGTTAAAAAAAGCCTAAAACTTAGTTTATAACAAAATAGATCGTATAATTTAAACAATTATTAAATATACGTGCAATAAAATATACATCCACAAAAGCTTAGCAACCAGCCAGTGTTCAATGTCTGTCCCTGATTAAGCATACTCCAAACAGCATTCAGAACACCATAAATAGGAACAACGAACAGGGAATTTGAACAGATCAAGTGAAAAGTATATATTGCTAGGGGGAAGGCATGGCAAAAATTATCATTGTAGTCATCTTCATCTTCTTCACCTGCTGCTGTGGAAACACCTCACTCAGAGGAGAATGTATGGCTGTGGACCCCCCCACTGCTTTTTCTGCCTGGCTTTTCCTTCCACCCCTCAACCCCAACTCTTTTTTTTATCCCCTAATGTAACTTTGAAGTCATTGCCAACCATTACCTACAGACCCCAGAAATAAACATTGTGCATATAAACCTTTCTCGAGGTGCTTTGTGCAGCAGTCCTACTAATTAAAATTCTTAATTTTGTCAAGAGGCAATCAGCTATGGGGAGCAGCTTGCTGTAGTAAGCTGATGCCTTTAACCGAGGCTTCTTGCTTGTCCCATCCCTGGGTATATTGAGTCTCACAAGACAGTTTAAGCTGGAGGTGAGAATATATTGAAACAAATTCTCTGTCCAAAGGAGGGGGAGGGAGGAGCAAAAAGATGAAAGAAAAAGGGTTTTGTTCTTCAAGTAGCTCATTGACTTAATTTCTTGTGATACTCACTATATGTTACGGCATCAGTCTCATTGTTATATACCATACCAATGCCAGATACTCTAGGGTGATTCAGGTAACACTAGATACCTGCATTTATGCACTATGACTTGAGTAGCTCTGTACTTCAGCTGGGAATGTGGATTGCTCCTCAAGCCCCACCAGCTGTACTGACTGCAACGTGAATGCGAACTCTCAACATGTTTGCAGACACCTTCATACAGAAACCTTTAGAAGGTGTAAGTGTGAACTGAATCCTACCTATAGTACAGTATTTGGTTACCTAAACATAAACATCTAGTGCTTCTGAGGCACAACACAGTATCTGAAAAACCTGTCTGAAGTGACAGTAATGACACAGTGTGGAAGGGGTGGCTGGAGGCCATGCAGAAGTCTTGCACAGTTCTCATGAGATGCCTAAAATTAAGCAACCAAAAAGATTCTACACTGCGTATGCTTAAAACCAGAACTCAGCTTCATCTTCTATTTCACTTCATTTTCTATTTTTCTTCACTTTTCTATTTCACTTCATCTTCACTTTCTACCTGATTTGCCTGTCAATTGTTTCCATTAACCTATCCCTTCCCCACCCCCTGTATGTTTCCATTATCTTTTTATTAGTATGTCTCACATACAATCCTTCTTATCCCTCTACCAGTTCTCTGCAGTGTTCCCCAATACTTAGCCAATGGGGATTTTTTTCCTCCATGACTTACCGTGTTAGTTACTCTCTCATTTGTAAATAAAAATCATTTGCCATTATTTACATGAACAACTCACAGTTGTCTCTCAGAACTATATAACTGTCTTTCTGCTCAAATAAAAATTGTAATGTCTTTGATGTTTTCTCATCATGTAGCTAGGAGCTCAGATTCAACAAAAAATTGTTTCTTATTCCAAGTTTTCTCCTACCTCGTTTTCTTAAAAGTGTACCAGTTACTGTACTGAGTGATTATGCAGCCCAGTAATTTGAGCATCCTATTCAGCTCTGAATTTAATGTTTTTTAGATGCAAACTATGCTTGAATTTTGCATATTTTCTATACAAAATGTCTCTTGGATGCAGTTTTTCATCTCCATCTATGCATACATCTATACGTACTCTCACATTTTATTAGAACAGCCTTTTCGCTGAACTTAGCAGATGCTATACTGTGGCTACAGGCATCCTCCTCATATCCAGCTCATTTGAGCTTGTTATCCCTTTCCTTAAATGACTACTCTATCTCTCTCTCACACTTCACATGCGATTTCAGAAACTGCCTTTTCAAGGCATCCCTGTCACACCCATCATCTCCTAATCACAATCGGAAAGTGGACTCTTGCCGCTGGTAGGTCTGTGGTTCCAGGCTCCCCTGCCCATGCTTTACATTTTCAGACAGGTGTCATCAGACTTTTTATCACTTTCGCAGCTGGGAGGATATCTCTGCGAGCATCAACAGAGCTAGCTGCCTTCAGAGACGTGGTTGAAAACCCATCCATTACTGTGATGCCGACAAAAATACGCGGTAGTGAGAGGTTGCTGTGGTTCCGCTGCCAGGGCTGGCTATGTCTACTGATATTATCCATGATTTCTTTGTGCGCCTTATCTGTGTCTGTGCTTGCTTAGAAATAGAAGCTCTTTACAGCAGGCACCATCCCCTTGCCTTCTGCAACAAATCAAGTCCCATTCCACAGTAACTGTATGCTTCGGCAAATAATGATTATAATACGTGAGTCTGTGTGTCTTAGAGACATCCCAAAACTTCCTCTGTCCTCACGTTGAACTGCAGCAGATTGCAGTGATTTCCCCACTGCCAGGTAGCGGTGGTTGTGCTGGCATGAGAGTAGAACGCTATTTAGAAGATCTCTGTTTCACCCAGGGATCTAGCAATGGAATGCTATCCAGGCAATTATTTTAATTGGAGATAATCACTTGGGAAATGGATGGATGAATTAATCAATTCCAGTTAATTGGGATAATGACATTATTTATGCTGGTCACCTTTTTTTACTACCATCTGTAGGAAGCTTTCCAACTGCAAGGCCAAATTCTTCTATGATACAGATCCACTGAGGCTACTGCAATTAAAGCAGGAATGAATCTGGTGCATTGTAAGCATAGAATAAATTGCCTCACTTACTTATTTTTGGAGAAACCATGTGTGCAGCTGACCTGGGAATACTACAAATTACTCTCTTTATTCCACTGTTGCTATCCTGTCATTAGTAGTGTTGCAACAGGAGGTGTTCTTGGCACTTGTTCTAACAGAAATATATAACTTTTGTTTTGTTTGCATACTTATGCGGCTCATTACTATGTGAAAAACAATCTGCAGCTTAGCATTTGTTAATGGGATATGGAACAAGGAAACAGCAGATGGAGTATTGGGATACTGAATGCATAATAAGTTTGATCCTGAAAGTCCTTGTGTGATTTTTCAGCTCAAGATGGCTGTTAAATTCCACCGCAAAGCTGAGTGGAAACCACGCCAATGTTCAAGCAGTGAAGGCACAGTCCTCCACAGTAAACAGACTTAAGGGTCAAGCATTCCCTGCACCTGATCACCTCTTAAAGGGAAGCAAAAGACAAGATTTCGCTTTGTGATTAATACTTTGGTTTCTTCTGCTGTTCAGAGAGGAGCTCTGAAAATAGGATGGCTCATTCTCTTTCAAGTGATTGAAGATAACCTTTGCTGTGATATTGTCCTATCTATTTCTGTCTTCAGCTGAAGAGGAATAGAGTTCTGAATGTCATCCTCTGCTCACCTGTATGTCTAATGCTGACTGGTGCCCACGAGGTTCTCCAATCTGAGGACAAGTAAGCAGGACTGTAAGAATATAGATCTTGGGGCAAAATGATTTCTGTATAATCTGTTTGTCCATACTCATCTTTGGGTCAGACTGAGTGGCTCTTCAAGTCTGATGGAATAAGCCCAAATCTCTTGTCTTTAAAAGATGAAGATCAAATCATTCTGTGCCAGTCGTTGGATCAGGACACACTGAGCCTCGGTACATCCATGACCGCAGCATGGATTAGACGTATCTGCCAGGCTGCAGTGAGCTAGCTCAGATTTTAAGAGCCTTTTCTGAAGCAGAATCACTCTCCACTAATCTAACACAGACTTGTTTAATAAATCATAACCTTTCACACTTCTGGAAAACGGCGAGGTGTGCCAAACAAGAGTTAACCGTTTGACGATCGTTAGAACTGAATCCTAAGCAGCTACAATACAGTTTGCTGCAAATACTATGTGAGACGAGAACATGACAGATGAGATATTTTCATGTATTCAACAGCAAGTGAAATTACTACTCCAGCAAACTGTGATTANGGGGGCCGGGAGAGGAGGCGGAAGGTTGGGAAATGTTAGGGCAGACATGAAACCTGGAATTTCTCACAGGCTTTTGATTCCTTCACTGTAGGAGCTCCCTGAATTCAAGCATGGTGTCTTGTGTGACCACAAAGGGGAAAGCATCATTTGTGAAAAGTCGGTGCCTTGGGGTTCCCTTATTTTTGCACCAGTTTGAATTCAGCTCTCCTGCCTCCCTCGGAGACCTTCCAGCAAAGACAACATCTGTGACCTGAGGCATGAGCAGCTCTGATGGGAGGTAATGTTTTCAGTTAGATGGGACCCAACGGGCTCCTGTGCGTGTGACTTTTGTTTTCATATTCGTATTGACCCTCCTTCCGGCAGGGCATAGGGACAGGACACTGTAAGAGGCCACCTGAGTCACTGCATGCAGGCCCTAACCTCTGTGCTAACAAACAAATAACAGCCAGGTCAGGGGGACCACACAACACTGACCCGCGTATGTGCAAACACCGCGGGACAGGGAATGCTTCCTGACACCTACCTGAAGACTATGGTGTGCCACAGGAAGAAAGCAGGAGGAAGTGAGAGCATCATCTGCATACCAGATTCCTGGATCTTTGTCAATAAAATTCTCAGATGATGGTGCTCCAGCCTACAAAAAAAAAAAAANAAAAAAAAAAAAAAAAACCAAAAAAAAGCCCACAAAACCAAACAAACAAAAACAAAACACAAAAAAGACCTACAAGGAAATTCTGCTTCTGCAGAAATTCTTCTTAATTAGGAGAAAAAAAATTCCTCTGGTCCCCATATCCAATGGTTTGTTTAACAAATGTTGAGGTGGGTGAGCAGCTGAATACATGTAAGTATTTAATGTTACTGGGAACTAAGCAGAATTAAGTCCCACAAATGCTTATAATTTTGAAGTTATTTAATGTTAGCAAAGTTTTTATTTATAAAGGATCAGTATATCTCATCTTAACCTTTGCTTGTCCAAACTAAATAAATCAAACTCACTCAGCGTTTCATAATACATTTCCAAAATCATCTTAGCATTTTGTTGGCATATTTTCCAGTTTTAGTTCATTTCAGTGTTGGTGATTAGAAAAGTCTGAACTATTTAAAATGAAGTTTTATCAGTATTTTCTATAACAATACTAATAATTTTCTGGTTTTGCTAAAAAATACCTTAAAGAAGGCAAGATACAGTTTTAACACTGAATTTAATGAGGTCAGGATTTCACTCCCACATTCATAAAAAACATTCTTTTTTACCTAACTGTGATATAAGAAGCACATCCTAGTGTTTAATGCCAAAGCCTTTCTCTTAGGAGCATCTTGTTCCAACAAGTGTTGTGGAATGAAGCATGGTTGGATACCACAACCAAACAGAAAACTGAATGCCTACATCTTGAAAGAAAATACATTTCTTTTAGCTTTTCCTCCTCTCAGCTCATTAGCCTTGATGAAGCAAACATGTACATTCTAATAAAAAAAAAAAAATTACTGAAAGATTCAATCCAAATAAAACAAACAAAAATTTTCAATCATAATTATACTTTTCAAACACCATTCTGTGATTGAGAAACTAATTCAGAAGCAAAAGTGTTTACATAAACCCTTCACGTTCTGATATTCCACAAAGCATCATTTTTATTTGAATGCAAAGGAGTGAATGAGTTAAAGCCTTCTCATGTTAAAGAAGACGGTATTTGTTTGATTTTAGATCGAGAAATAAATGACTCTGAAATGCAAATAAAGCCCAAACTCGGAAAATAGGATCTCAACTATACAGGGCTTTGAAGTTTCCTCAAGTGTCACTGGAATATTGTGAAATTTGTGTGAAATGGTTATGCATTTATTTGTTTGGCTGTTTCCCCGTCGTGTAGTTTAAAGAGCTTTAAGTTTTCTTTAGGAAATAAGCATTTAATTTCTAGCAAAATGAGACTCCTAAAGAAGGGAGATGGCTATGTTGTGAGCTCCATCAGCTGCAGAAGTAAACACGGTACCCATGGAAGGGCTGTAACACGCATCTCGGCCGCAGCTGCTGCGCTCGGCGATGCCCTGTCTCCATGGAAACATTTCAGCAGACGCGGTACCTACTGGCAACCGAACAAAGATTTTCTATTGCACAAGAGGCAAAATGTAAGCCGCAGTGAATGCAGCATCTTTCCTTGACCCTGGATCTGTAAGCGTTGGCAGGCCAGAGGCATCAGGTCTTTCTTTTCTTTTTCCCCTCCCCTGAAAAACAAGCAGCAATTGGGGAAGAAAGGGGATTGGTAGTTTTTGAACAAAAACTATATATTTATAGCAGGATGCAAAATCTCAAAGTCGAATTCAGAGTCACAGCTCTTCTTTTGAGAGAAACAAAGAGAAGCCCTCAAATCAGCCCCTCAGAGTTCAGAGAATGTGTTTTAAATTACAACAGTGGGCTTGCTGAAATTAAGATTGTAAAGGAAAGAAGTAAAAATAGTGAATATATCATTATATGGAAGAACAGCTACTTTGAGCTGAATAATTGTATAGCCAAGGAAAAGTCTTTTTCCAACATTAAAGTGACAGGACTGGTTAGTGTTTTTGAATAGTGTGTTCAGTTTGAGACAGTGTAGAGCTGCTTAGAAGACTAGGAAAAAAATTACATATCAGATCAGGAAAAATATAGGAAGAAAGAGGCCAGCCAAAATAACCTTGTCTTTAGTTCCAAGTTACAAAGCAAAGGAGTCCGACTTTAAGCATACTTAGTTTAGCCTTTGGGATGACTCCTTTAGGGACTTGCAAGTTTCAATGAGATGAAACTAATTAATAACTGGGATTTTCTTCACATTCCTCTCAAAGCCTTGTGCTGGTCACATGGGATGGAGCATTAATTTTCTTTTTTCCTGTATCTTCTACTCACATATGAAAAGCATATATAATCAGAAGAGGAATTCAAAATTTACGCTGATAAGGAAGACAGGGGCAAATACCTCTGCCTCCTCTAGAGTTTCTGAGTACCATTTGAATTGGGAAATAATGACAAAATAAAAATTTCCACAGTGCTCCTTTCCTTCTGTATAGGAAGGATATCAATATCATGTGTATCTTGATACAGATGCCAGTAGTATGCCTGCTGTGCTACCTTTATGTTTTCACTAAGACAAAATAAACCTTGCTAAGGGGCAAGGACAAATCATTAGTTTGATTACCACTAACAGTCTGCAACCTCTGCATATAAAAAACATCCCGCAATTAAATTTGTCAAGCATGACAGAACATGTTTTATTTATTTCTTAAAATAATTATCACACTGATATTGTCGGCTTTGTTTATCATAACACTGGTATTTTAGCAATTTATGATGATTATAGTTTTGTCTAATTATAATAGAGGTTTTATTTAAAGTTCTCTGCTCAAATGATTTAGAGCAAAAGCTGATGTAGATTGTAGCTGATGTTAGGTAGTTCTCATCAACAAATGTAAATCTATGGTGCTGATGTTCTCTCTGAGAACCCATGTTTTCTTAGGAGACCAGAACAATTTCAGACTTCCAGAACTAAATGATTATAATGGATGTGTGATAATAAAAGCTAGGCCTGCCCGTGATACCTCCTGGCCAGGCAGGAGCCGTCTTGGAGCTGCACT
Organism: Anarhynchus alexandrinus; assembly: GCA_008711295.1. Classification (NCBI taxonomy): domain Eukaryota; kingdom Metazoa; phylum Chordata; class Aves; order Charadriiformes; family Charadriidae; genus Anarhynchus; species Anarhynchus alexandrinus. The sequence continues at coordinate 2,326,501 of VUYV01000079.1, read as the reverse complement.
GGTGGTGGTACAGCTTCAACTGTCAAGTCCTGCTGAAGGCTTCTCAGCTGCAACTTAATGCCACAGTTGCTATGACTTTGCATCAAACCTATGTTCTATGTTCATTTCAGACAGCACATATTTATGAGCATCTGCTTGCAGAAGAGCATGTCCATGGAGCTGGGTACAAGAGCACAGCCAGCTGCTTCACAGGCCCAAGCAGGAAAAGGAAATCCTTTAAAATTCAAATCCAAAGCATGTTTTCTTAGTATGCCTCACCTTACCTGAGATCATGATGAAAATGAGATTTGGCCACTGCCAGAATGGAGTAGGGATGCTAACATTTGGCTATTAAGAAGAATTAGTGGCCGTGTTCAGCTTTTTAATGTAAAAAGATGCAATTCTTTCATAAAAAGCTTCCAGCTGTGTTTAACTATACCTTTGTTAGGAAGGCATTTCCTTCAAGAATGACTTTGTTGTGCTTCCTGACTTCATGGTGGATCTGTTGCTGCCTTCATGACCTGGAAAATACATTGCATTAACTCTCTTGACCAAACAGAATGGTCCTTAGTTTGTACCTTCTACAGACCATGAAAGACAGGAATGGATGTGAATACCTGCTGCTTAAAGCAATCTTGCAGACAATGACTGTGGAGTATAATACTCTCTCCTAAAAGTAGGATAAATATTTTCATTAATATTGCATGAATTTTTCTTTTTGTGCCTACGCAACTGTTGCCAACTATTTGTTCCTTTGTAATCTTCCCCCAAATCGAGTTTAATTCTGAAAAAGGTTATGCCTATTTTTACCACTATATCAATAATTTTAGATCTCTAATTTTGTTGCAATTCAGTGGAGAGAAAGTGAGGAAAAAAGGATTCCCTTGTTCCAACTTTTGGAACTCTCAAAGAAAACAAAGTGTTTGCCTTTATTTCTGAACGGGAAACTTCAAGACATTTAAAACACTGTCAAAAGGGGAATATACTTGCAAAATAAGTATCCAAAGGAAAAAGAGAAATATAAATGTGAATTTCTTTACTATTCTATGGTTAGTATTGAAATTTGAAAATTAATTTCTTACTAATATTGAAAGTTTCCATTTCAATGAGCAGTAATATTTTGAAAAAATTAGACATGATTTTTCTTTTGGTTTAAAAAAAAAAAAGGAAATATGTCCTTTTGCATTTCCATTTTGATTTTTTTTTCAGTAGAATGGAAAAAACTAGCAAGACAAAGTGGGGGAGTAAAAAATTGAAAGCAAAGTGGAATTCAAAATAAAAATGACAGAAAATTTAAGTATGTTCATTTGAAACATCTATATGTTACTGAATTTTATTTTGCAAATTAAATTAGTTTGATAAAATTAAGTTCAATATTTTCTTTCCAAACACTTTGATTTTGACAGAAAAGCCTTTTTACAGAAATTTTTTAAAATAAAAAATTTTTGTCAATTTCTAATTCTTCTGGACTTTACCACATCCTGTTACAAAGAGAAAAAAATAGTAAGTAGAATTAAAACCCACTGAATGGCCATTTTTTTAATAAAAAGATTGTTCAGAATTGTTCATAATATTTTTCCCCTAAACTCAACAGCTATTTAACTACTAAAGTAGAAATGTCCTTTGTATAGACTGTAAAAGGTGTTCATTAGTTAGAATATACATGAAGCAACTTAACTCATTGCTCTTTGCTGACCATATTTTTTTAAATTGTTATTATTTATTTAACCTTAAAAGTATGCAGTCAGCTTGATAGTCATGTAGTCATTTAGAGAACAGGAAAGAAGATTTTAAATTCTGTTCTTCTAAACAAAAACAATCACCAAAATACACTAAGCTACTTAAATATTTAACTGCTACTTCTTATTAAAAAAACCCAAACTTTAAATTAACCTTAATGCATATATAAAAAGCATCTGGTGTGTTACAGGTCAAACACTAAGAAGCACAGACTTGAACTTCCACCAGGACACAATGATTTTTTAAGGTTCATATTTTAACTTTCAAACAGAAGGAAGAAAAAACTGTCTTCAGGTTCAGGCTGTTTCACAAAATTAAAGTGTGTCCTTTTCCAAGGCTTCCTAAATCCTTACAGAAGCAAGAGGGATGGAATATTAATTTTCTAAGATTTCTTAAAAATAAACCATAAAAAAATGTTAAACAAATTTCTCCCTTTGTTGCAGAAAAGCTACTACTTTTTTTTTATTATTATTTCCCTCATTTCTTATCTTGTTTTGCCAACAGCGAGAACAACTAGTATTTCTATAGCTATGCAATGTGATTGCCATTCTTCATCTATGTACTCATCTCTTCACCTCACCTGTGTCATTTACTTCCTGATTGAATTCTTTGGGGCTTTCCTGAGTGCAGAATAAGATTCTTAAATTTGGGAGCCTATTCCCAAGTTATTGAAAAACCAGAAACCAAAAAGTTATTCTTACTCTATCAAATCCATTTTTACTTAACTTTTAGATAGCTACTCACAAGTCTGTAGCATTCATACTCTATTTCAGCTTAAGACAGAAAAATGTTTAAAGGCAGAATCCATTGAATATTTTTCTTAAAATGATTTCATACTGAAGTGATTCAGCTTCTGGGGAAATGCTGTGATATTTCCCCAAGAATTATATGTGGTATTGATCAGAAATCAAAAATTCCACTACATGTACAATGTAGTAAAGATTTATTGGATTCCAATAGACATGTACACACAATAAGTATAAATAGACATCATCTTATATTTATCTGAAAGGAGCAGACATCAAAGATTTAAAAGTCCTCAGCACTGCAGAGAAAGCTCTTTTCTGGCCCCTTGCTGTAGATGAAGCTAAGATTTTGTTGTCCTGTAAATCTGTTCAGCCACCTACCACAAACACTGCTATTAATTTTGGACTTGCCTTAACTCTTAATGACAAGCACTTTTTCATATGCAAGCATTCTGCACATGCAGGTTGAAGGGGTTGATTGTATCATCATCATCAATTTATGGGGGATTATGACAGAACTGTGAGAAAGATGATTTGGAGAAGATGTACAAGGCATTACTGGTTGTTGGGAAGCTAGAACATATATAAATATTGCATACAATACTTTGAACAGTGTTGAAGTACCTGAAATAGGTTTAAAGCCTTTCTCTAAAAATGTATCAAACAGAAAATTATTAATTGATGCAATATGTTTCAAAGATGCTGTACCTGAGCTTGGAGACAAAGGCTAGTCTAGATTCAAGTAACCTGGTAGAGTTCTGTTGGCTTCCAGAACAACCTGAGTACATATCTTAGGGTTCTGTAGGGTTTTAAATGTGTATCATCTTCGACAGTGGAAAAACACCATCCTTTCATTATTCATCCATTGCCACTGAGCCATTAGAACATCATGGAAAACCTCAGTGTCCAAAAAATATTTGCTAACAAAGATGGAAGGTTTTATCTGTTAGTAACCTTGAATATTTCACGACTTTTTCTTTTTTTTTTTTTTAAATCAAGAGACCAAATATAATTATATTCCCTGGTTTTCAAACTTTTTGAATCTATAGTTCTTCACTTCTGAATTACATTGAAATTTAATTTCCTCTTCCATTTCCTATTTTAGAATTTCTTTTGAAATGAAGCTTGGTACATTTTATCTTTTCATCTACATCCTGAGCTGCAGTAATTTGAGGCAGAATTGAGCACTACCCTAAAAAAAACAAGTGTTCTTCTTAAGGTTTCTTTTGCTCTCTGTCTCTTTATTTCACTGTATCTGAAAACAAGCATGTGTGAATGAGACACAATCTAATGAACCTGTACTTTTTAGTACTCAGAATTAAAAAGAAAAGAAAAAAAATACTAGTTAAGACATTCTTTAGTTCAGAATTGAGATTGAGTCATACACTGTAAATAAGCAAAGACAGTTCTGCCATTTTTCAGAGTCTTTACTGTGCTGATTAATTTCAAGAATCCATTGGTTAAATACCAGAACTATTTTATGGAAATTCTTTCATGACATTATCCATACCTGTTATCTGAGCAGTTATTGCTGGTTTTTCCTCTTCTGACCAATTGCTCTGATAAGAATTTGCAGTTCAGCTGATCCTGGGTTGTCTAACTTAACCTTTATCAAATGGAGCCACCTTCAGGAAGACCTGTGGATCTGTGAATATTTGTCATTCCACATGTCCAGAGAAGCGCCCTGGCATCTTTGGTTCTGAGAAACATTCAGGGAGTTAAGACAGAAGAAAACAATGAGACACAGTTGCTAATCTATAACCATATTTCAGCATTTCATATATCATTACTCTGTGTTTATATGCCTTACAGGAATTTTTAATTAAAATTCCACACACTTTGTTTTTCCTTATTATCCAGACTTTGCTTGTACAGGCATAAATATAACTTATTGAAGGAAATGGGCTATAATACTAGACTTACATAACAGGAAATTAAAAAAATGTAATTTTTTAAAATGAGATGTCAAGATTATTTTTACAGCAAACTTTTATGTTTTCACAGGCAGAAATAGTGAAATGGCATTCTACCTCTGCATAAATAATATACAGAAAATAATATGTTGATGGAGACACGGGTATTAATTATTTAATAGATTAATTTCTTCATACAGTCCAGCTGCTCCTGTGTTTCACAGAACAATCTCAATATTTAGGGAGATATTGCCTAAGAGAATAATTGTCATTAGCTCTTCCTTAACTGTTAGCTGTGAATGGCTTGTTGTGTCACTGTTGTCACTGGATAGTGGCTAAGGGCTATTTATCTTGCAAAAACTTTCTCTGTTCACAGTTGATTTCCTTGGAACAAATTATTACTTCATGAAAAACTTTCATATTTATATTTCCAAGTAAACATAATTAAAACTAGGAAAAAGATTGTTCCACCAAGAAGGACCTGAGAGGCACTGATGGGATAAAGTACGGTACACTTCCTTAGCTACAAGAATTTCATTCTTTTTCTGTAGTTAAAATTAAAGAAAAATAACTTTTTCTTTATTTTTACCCAAAAAAAGGAATGTGACTGCCTTCCTGTAGCTTTAAATTTGAAAATTAAAAACTTGTGTCTTCTGATAGTATTAATCTTGTATTTGAAGCCTGTGCTGCAAGTTGGCACAAGTTGGCATAACGTAAGGAAAGGCTGAAAAAGACAGAAAGAACAAGAATGGGGAAAGAAGGTATCTAACTGTAGGTGTGGAAAACCAGTATCTCAGTCATTGTAAGTGTGGCAAGCTATAGGATTAGTGGAAGACTTACAGAAATCCTGTAAAATAGAGGCCATCAATATAGTCTCATTTCCTGTAACTGCAGGGAAATGGAGGAAGCAACTTGATCATCATGAATTTCTCAGTACCATAAGACTGATGGAATCAAAAATACAGGAATATGGGGGGGGGAAGTCAGTCCTGGTTTAGCAGAATGCAGATCAGGGAATAGAGATGAAGTTTTGAGTGATTTCCTGGAAATGATGGCCAAAAGGAGTATCTGGTTGATATTCTCTACTGTTCTTTGTATTTCTGTTGTTTTATAGGGACACTACAATGGACAAGACGTCATTGTGTTAATCCATATAAAAAGAGAATAAAAACATGTTCCATATCTCTGAGTGCTTATAAACAAAATGTAGCTGAAAAACAAAGAGTAAGTATAAGCAGAAAGATGAATGAGTCCACTGAAACACTGAACAAAATAAATCAGAAATAAACAACAAAGACAGTGACCTACAGGGTGTGGATTACCTGTTGCTGTATCACCTGGGCACACATTCTCTGCAGAACTGTACTGCATGGAATCTCATACTAGGACCTTTAACGCTTATTTCCAATGGAGGTGGTCAAACTTGAAGGACGGACCATTAACGTCAGCACTGTCTGTCTTCCCTATCAATTAAAAGTAATTAAAAAGGGAGAGAAGAACATCTCAAAATCTTTAATTGATCAAAGAACAATAAACAGGTCTAAAAGCAACAATTCCTTGTAGAGGCAAAAGGGTAAACAGAAAGAGAATAAAACCAAACAGATGGGAACAGTGCCATCAGTACCAAAATGAGAGCAGTATAACCAAAACACTTCATGAGTACTTTGCTACTAGACTGAAATGCTTATCCAGTGCGGATTCAAGAGATATATACCATATCTGAAACAACTACAAATATAAGTGGAGAGTTAGTACCTAAGTACTTCAGAAAGTTGTTATCTGTCTGTACAAAAATTCACCAGAAATTTGCTGTCATCTCATTGTCATGCAGTATGAAGAATATTCTAAAGGATTATAGAATAAGGACCAATAAAAGTCTCATCATTCTTTAGAAGTGTTACTGTTCTTACACTTCCTTCTATGTCTAACATTTCCATTTCATTATCATTGTATGTTTTATACAGATAGATCTCTTTAAATAGTTATGAGCTGTATTACAGGTTTTAATGACTCATTTCCATACCTGTTTCCATTACCTGAGAAAATAAGTAATAGCAAGCGTTCCACAACAGTTCCATCAAATACTGCAAAACTTTCAGCAGAGGTCATGATAATAAAGTGAACATGGATGTAACCCAATCCAGAAAGTAAGAAAAATAAAGTCATGACACTAAGTGTCCCAGAGAGCAGCCTGAAATGGACAATGAATTAGTTCATCTTGTGTGCCTGCTCTGCCTTGTTAACTATTTAATTTTGTATTGTGTTGCTTTTTAGCTTTCTTCCTGATACACTTCTGATCAGCTCCCTTCTGATGCACTATCAAATTATTTTATTCTGTTGACAGAACATGATTTTCTCCTGTTATTTGCACTTGAACTGTGTGAATACCTTAATTAACCTCTTGCTAAGTAAAGATGTTTTTCTTTCCTGATCAAGATTTCATTTGTGTTCTACCCAACAGAAAAAAAATAAAATTCTGACTTTAAAAACTGATGGTCTGATTGTTCCTAACAAAAAAAGAAACATTGAAATAATAGATTTTTTTTCCAGTTCAGACTATTTTGTATACTTTCTTCTTTACATCTTCCAGCATGCCATTGAAGGATACTGTTATGTCTTATGATACAATTAACCAGAAGTAATTTCATACAACACATTATTTCACAACACATATTGACACTATAGTTATTCTGATGTTTCTTTTTGAGCAAGTGCCTTACCCATGGATGGTGACTCACTGAAAAGAAAGCACAGCTAAAGGAAAACACAGCAGTGTCTAATGTATGAATGAGCAATGAAATGAACAGAATTCATTCAAGAAAGACCTTCAGAAAAAACAGCACATATAATGCCATAACTGATGTCACACATTATGTTCCAGGAGAACACATCACACATTACTGGAGTCTGAGTTGCTACATAAAATGAATGAACTCCCACCAACTCTTTTCTCCAATGGAAAGTAAATCTGTGCATGTATCACACTAACTGGAGATTGAAGCCTGGTTTATTAGCAGAATTCTGTGAGGGCCAATGGGTTTAGTTCTTCTGCAATACGGTCTCTAGATTTCTTTTCCATCGCACCAGTCTGAGATCACAGGGTTGGGTCCGTTCATCACACGTAAATAAATTAAAGACGTCTGAAGCTTCATAGGTTCTTTAAAACAGTACAGTTCTTCCCTGTTACCCTCACAGACAGCTTTGCAGAGGGCTAAGTTCAAAGGGGTTACAAACAAGAGCAAACTGACTCATTTAGCACAACTTGTACTGTGCCCCAGTGAAAGTAAATATATTTGCCAAAGTTTCTGGTGTCAAGATGGGTGGAAGCATTCCATGTAAAGGCATTTTGTACTTCTCAACCTTCAGCTTTTTGCAGGAGAGAATGAGATATGTGAAGAGGACTGATCAGGTGAATTTCCACCTGCCTCTTTCCCTTCACATGCCTTCTCCAAGCTCCAGAGCATTACCATTCAAGAGCAAGTGAACCTCTGTTGGCTTAAGGTAATTACTTTAGATTTGAGGCACAAAAATGTATGCGAAGTCTGGAAGAGGATCTCATGGCCTCCTGACTTTGGCTTAGATACCCATATTCTGGCCAGGATACAGTTCAGCACCGAAATGTTTCTGTGCATCTGGATCATGTGTATTTTTTGATAGAACTGTCAGTGCTTCAGCTGGAAGACAGCTGGAATTTTAAGATGATTGACAATGTGATAAAAAAAAATCTGCAGTTTAGCAGCTTCGAAATTCATCAGTTTCCTGCAAAAAACCAAAACCATACAATTTTCTGTGCATCACTTGCAGTTAAATAGGAAATGTAGACATTATGGAAATTGGCCATCTGAAAATTGTACGAACAATACTAAATGTTAGTCCTGCTGCTTTCAAAACAAAAGTAACTGCCTCACCTTTGCAGGCAGTAGCCTGTAACTAATAAAGAACCAGTAAGGTGAAGCACAATGAGCTCAAGGTAACAGATAAAGCAGCATCCTCCTTTATGGATGATAGAAATTGCTTGTCTATTTGAGAATACACAGTACCTACCTCCTACTTCCATGCCTTTGTTGCTGCTGAGAGACTCAAGAAAGGGAAGGCTATACAGAAAACTGATTTATGAGATGCCTAATTTGAGCAGACTTGATCCCTTTATTGGTCACACCTGAAATTTTGAGCTAAATCCTGAGGGTTAATTGAATAGTAAGACTAAATAACCAATTTGTTCCCTCTTTAAATTCTTTGGGGAGATGTTGTGAGAATTCCGGAGATTTAATCTTTTAATTATAAAAGCTTAGAAATAATGTGGCATATAATTCTCACAGAATCATTATTTCAGATGAGGTATCTGCCTTATTTTCTTCAGGATATCGGTCATAATACCTGAGTTTTTTCATCTGAGTCCTTCATAAAATATGATGTTCCTTCCTGCACTCCTATATTTGCTGTTTCCCAGCCTTAGGCACACTATGTCCTTCATCTCTCTCTCTGCATGTATATTTACTCTGCAACAATCAATCAAAGAATCAAGTAATCTTTCATAAAACCCCAGAATATCAGTACAAAAGGCCACCCAAAAAATCTCACTAAACAAAATAAGTAGGTGTAATTTCTCTATCTGACAAGCTATTAGCTAGCCTGACCTTTATTAGAAGTAAATTATCATAACAGCTAGAAGCAGCCTGAAAAAATGTAATTAAAAAAAGTCAAATAAAGTGTATAAGAAAGCAACAGGTGAACACCATCTCTGCTAAAGTCATCAACACTTCCAAACACTTTTTTTCCTTTGTAAACAATCTGAAATGAAGATGTACGGGAAAATCCCCTAATCAGCAGGTAACAAATGATTAAAACAGTCTTTAAAGGTCAGCATTTTACAGTTCTGTATGTTGTAGATTCTGGCAAGGAGAAGGTGCATTTCAAATAGTATTGCTAATACTTATCACCCATAACCCTGAGTACAAAAGCAATAATATTTCTTACCATAAACCTCACACAGTCTTGAGGCAGGGGAGGATGTTGGTGGTGATCCTGAATCAGACATTATATAAACCTGAATATTTTTTTACTTTTCATTCAAAATTACACATGAAAGAACATTAAGGACTAAATACCAAACTTTTTTTCTAATTGTTTTCTTCCATATAAAATGAAGTGGCTATCCATAGGCTTGCCATTATTGACTTTTCTGATCAGAATAAGGATAGGTTTCGTTACATTAGCTTTGTTCCCCTTGCTGCTTCAGTTTGATCTATTTTAGGCTAGAAAAAGGTGATAAAAGGAAGCTATGTAAACTTGCAAATCAAAGTATGACAATGATCTATGGCTAAAGATTGGAGGGAAAATCTCCAAAGAGAAAACTCATTAACAATCCATAATCTTTGCAGAAGTGGGCGTTTTTCTGAAAAATAGCTATCAGTTAAACCTTCAGTTTAACCACTGAATTAAGTGCAGATATACTTAATAAAGTATAATGAATGAATGGCTCTTTTCACATAAGTGACTACATTAAACTATCGTTGTTGTCTGTCTCATCTAGTCCTTACACTACAAATATACACTTTCTCTTAGAAAATGGACAAAAGTTTTTATTTAAGTCAAAGTCGTTCTTCTTTTCTATGGAGCATTTTTCTGAGTAGTTATGAAGAATACATGAAAGAGATGAGATATGAGAAAGATATGTCAAATGACGGACATAGCAAAATAGGTATCTCATTACAAGGTGATAAATAATGGTGGAACAGGTAAATTGCATACTTCAAAAAGAGTTCACTGAAGTTATCTGGTCAGAATGTAGATGGAGTCCATGAAAAGTAAACTTTCTCATTTATATTTCCTCCTTTTCCTTTCTTTAGAGAAGGACAGAAAGTCCAGATTATTTTCTAATTACCAAAGACCATCGTTCTGTTAATTTTGAAAAGAACAATTAGAAATAATACAAGTAATATTGTCACAAGTGGCTAATTTTACCCCACAAAGAAAAAAGTTTTCAAGTTCACATAAAGGCTTTTTTTTTTAATAGAGGAACAAAAAATAAATTTCAAACTTAGTGAAGTTCTATGTGATTGACTGGCAAAACAGTTTTTCTGGGTAGTGCATATGAAAGCAGATCAAACCCTACACAATCAAGTAGAATCATATACCATCACATGGAAGAGTCCAAGCCAATATGCAGCAGATGGAAAAGGAAGGACAATACAAACTCGAGAGGTGATTTGCAGACATTTGTCCATGAAAAAGTGAAGGGGCTCACACTGTCAGAGTAGTATCTCCCAGGCAAATCACTCCTTAGACAGAAACTACAACAAATACAAGATGATGAAGCTGTACATGACATACTGACAATACTCTGTCCCTTAATTCGTTTGCTTGGCTAAAATATGTTTTCCTGCTGGAAATATGAACATAGTTTGTAATTGCTCAATTTTAAGTATCAGGATATTAGAGTACAAATAAAATTCAACCAACTGTATACAATTTACATCTTTGTGTTATAATTCCCCTAGAAAACTACTATCCAGTCCAAAATGTACGTGGGAGAAAAGAGTGAAGTTCATATATATATGGAATAGTGAATACAATATGTATATATGTATGTACATGTATAAGTCTATATCTAAGATATGGATATATCTGGGATACAGGTTTATAGGTGTATATTTTCACTTATGTACATGCTCATTTATGTTAATCGTGTGTGTACATATACTCACATGTATACACGCACACACATATATATACGTATGCACCTATCTATGCTTACCACATAATTACAAAATAGTTGAGGTTGGAACAGAGGTCATCTTTTTCAACCCTCGTTCTCTCCTCCCAGAGCCAGTTGATTAGGACCATGTCTAGAAGGTTTTTGAATATCTCCAAGGGTGGAGACTCTACCACATCCCTGGGCAACCTGTGCCAGTGCTGCTCACCCTCACAGTGAAAAAGTGTTTCCTGATGTTCAGACAGAACCTCCTGTGTTTCAGTTTGTGCCCATTGCCTCTGGTCCTGTCACTGGGCACCACTGAAAAGAGCCTGGCTCCATCTTCTTTGCACCCTCCCTTCAGGTATTTATATACTGTGATGAGATTCCCCCTGAGCCTTCTCTTCTCCAGTCACAGTTTTTTCTTTTTTTTTTTTTTTTTTTTCTCAGTCTTTCCTCATAGGAGAGGATATTAGGTTGGATATTAGGAAAACTTTCTTCACCAAAAGGGTTGTCAAGCATTGGAGCAGGCTGCCCAGGGAAGTGGTGGAACTGCCATCCCTGGAGGTATTTAAGAGACAGGTAGACATGGTGCTGAGGGACATGGTTTAGTGGTGGTTTGGCAGTGTTAGGTTGATGGTTGGACTTGATGATCTTAAAGATCCCTTTCAACCTAGACAATTCTACAATTCTATTCTATGATTCTATGAGAGGTGCTTCATCTCTTAATCATCTTTGTGGTCCTTCATTGGACTCCCTCCAGTATGACCATGTCTCTTCTTGTACTGAGGAGCTCAGAACTGGACATAATATTCCAGGCGTAGCCTCCTCAGTGCTGAGTGGAGGGGAAGGAACACCTTCTTCAACCTGCTGGCAATACTTGGCCTAATGTAACCCAGGATAACACTTGCCTTCTTTACTGCAAGGGCACATTAGTGGGTCATGTAAAAATATACATACATTTGTCTGTCCGGATTTATCCTGTTCCTAATAGAAAGAAAAAAAAAGAAAAAAAAATTACTTGAAATCTTATATGAGATAATGTGCAGTATTTTTCTCTTATTGAAATATAGTATTGTTTGGTATACCCTTACTGGTTTCAAAGTGCCAGTTCTATATAAAGATATAAAAACCTGGTTTTATTTCACCAAGTTTTTACTCACTGACAGTATGAACTTCAATAGCAGCTTTAATAATCAGTTTCAATAAAATAGGCTAAAATACCCTTTGGGGAATGGAAATCTAAAGGGAATAGTATGTAACTATCAAATTTTCAAGCTTGCTGGAACTTGGAACTCAGCCCAGATTTATAGTGATTAATTCTCTGAACCTAAAAGTGCCTAAGTTTCACTTTAACTGAAATTAAGGATTCAGATTCTCAGTGGCACTGAGGAGCTTGCACCCATTTTAAATTAAACCTAAATTGGAGGTAGGAGCCTAAGTGACTTTGGGAACCTGTGTACATAACATGGAGACTCAGAAGGTGAAATCCTTGTCTACCTGTTTAAATGCCCCAGTGCCAAAGATTTACCCTAGAAGACTTAGGAGACTGAATTTCTACTACACCTTACATTCTGAGAAATGCCAACACCTCAGGTTGTTCAAGGTTTAAAAACCTGAGTGTTAAAAACCCCATTTAGACTACTCCTGTGCTTGCTGTCAATGCAGAGACCTCAGTTTGGTGAGTGAAACATGAACCAAGGAGCAAAAGACCTGAATTGTAGACTCAGGCGGGGCTTCGAACCCTGATCTTCTGCTCCCTGGGAAAGTTCACCAGGGCTATGACTAGAAAGAGGTTAATAAGGGAAAAAAAAGCCTGATTCAAAGATGGTACCAAAAGAGATGGTTCTTGGGTTTTTAGATCATGATTGAGTAGAGGAACCTGCGGAGCAGGAAAAATGGATTTTAAACTTCTTTTATACACTTGGACTTTTCATACCCACTGCCCCTAGGAGCCAGGATACGGTCCAAACTCACCCATTAGTCTTGTATGGGACGTTTGCAGCCCCATTGGGATGCTCATGCAGAAAGGAATGAAAGACATCTGGAGACAGGGAAAGACTAGGCAAGGGTTAGCCTAGATCTACAGGTAATGGTGGCAGTACATCTCGTCTTGCAGCCTTGGGTTACAATCTCTTTTTAAGGAAGACAACCTGAGACTTTCTCACCACCAACCACCCTTTATTAACTGCACCTAACTTAACATCAGACTTTTTCCTTTTCTTCAAGGAGAGTAGTGTCACAGCTTGTGCTAAGTGGTAGCCTCTAAAGATCAGACAGAAAATGTAGTAATCCTAGCTTTTCTGAAACACTGGTAGTTGAAGCTACAATGAACTCCACCTCTGTATGGTGAAGCTGTAGCTTCACAAAATCCCAGGCTGATGTGAGTCTAGATCTCACTTCTTTGGCTTTTTTCAAGGGATTTTTACATAAAAGATAGGGTCTGCTGTTGAAATTACACACACAACTAGGTTCTAAGGTGATTTCAAACTGACTTATTTCACAGATGTACTTCACTGCATCTCAGGTAAACACCTAAATCTAAGCAAGTGGTGGATTTCCAGATACAATCCTCCCATCTATTCTTATTCCACATCTACCTGCTTAATATATAGATCTCATTTATCCTCTTCAATATATTTTAACTTTACCAACTGACTATGGAAGACTTTAAAATCTAACACAAAATTTTTAATAGCAGTCCAAAAGCCAGATGTTTCATTTTCAGCTATGGTAATACTCAATGGGTGAAAATCTGAACTGGAAAACTTTTACTATATGTGGAAACTTTCTCATGTGTGACATGAGATGATGATTTTAGCTTAGTTCATGGAAATTACACCTGCTCAAAAGTAACATAACATTTGTTTCCCCTTTCCTCATAAAAGAAAGATCAAGGGTGGATTGGATTTATGGGCTGCTTTTCAACTGAGGAGATGAGACTTACAGAAAACAAATAAAAAATCCTCAGAAGCAAATGTTTTCAGATTTGAACCATTCACAAACAGTAAACTTCCTATAACTCCCTTTGTATTTCAGGTTTGTGTTTAATCCGGGTGAGAGCAAAGTGAATGCTTTTGGTTTTTTTTCTTTTATGGTTTTAAGAAATGAAGATCTGTCATCCATTCTTTTAGACAAATACAGTGCCCACGGCATAGAGGTGTGAAAGTTAATTAGTTTCCATGGTTTGAAGTCAGGTGAGCTTAAACATATGCTTTGTTCCCATGTGCCATACTACAAAATAATCGCAAAGTGACAAGCTGTCTCTCATGCCAGCCATTGTTTTCAAGTGGCCTTACAGAGTTTGCCCAGTGCAGAGTACATGATGAAGGAAGGACACAGAATCTGGGTAGTTGTAGTAGATCCAGAAACAACGCCCATGGTTGTCTAATTAAAATTGACTGAACTAAATGGATGAAACAAATTTACAAATTTTTGTCCCACTTCTGGCTGAAATCTCTGTAGTATAGGGATTTCCCAAAGGATGGATATGTTGACGTTTATCTATTCCAAGGTACAGCTCCAATGAGAGTTCATGGCAGCAACCCAAGATGAAGTAAACTGGATAATCAGAGAAAGTATCAGTATAAAATCCCACTAGGCTGCACACAGCACATTACAAGTGTGGAAGATTAATGAATTCCAACATCACAGACAGTTGCTCATACTTGGCCAAAGCCCTGTATCCTCTAGTGACCTTGTGTACAATATGTATTTCACAGGACAAACAACATGCCAGATCTCTGGCCATCATCATTAATATCTTCTTGCAGCTATGGGCAGTAGGAAGAAAGCCTTCTGAATAACGTTACCTTTTCAGGATACGAGGCAGGGGGAACATCAAAAGCTCAGTGGGATATCCCAGCCTAGTTTAGTGTGCTTCAGTGAGCATAGGAATGGTTCAAAGCTGGACCAGGAGAGGTTTAGACAGGACATCAGGAAGCATTTCTTTACTGAGAGAGTGGTCAGACACTGGAACAGGCTTTCTAGAGAGGTGGTCAGTGTCTTGAGCCTCTCAGTGTTTAAGACGCATTTGGACAATGCCCTTGATAACATGCTTTAACTTCTGGTGAGCCCTAAATGGTCAGGCAGTTGGACTAGATGATCATTGTAGGTCCCTTCCAACTGAAATAGTCTATTCTATTCTGTTCTGTCCTGTCCTGTCTTGTCCTGTCCTATCCTATCCTATCCTGTCCTATCTTATGCTATCCTGTCCTATCCTATCCTATCCTATCCTATCCTATCCTATCCTATCCTATCCTATCCTATCCTATCCTATCCTATCCTAAAGTATCTGAGTGTACTGATTCTTGCAGATAAAAACTGGAAATGAGTGCAGAGACCTCAACAATAGCCTTTTTAATTAGTTATTAAATAAGGTGTAGATGTTTCAATATCTGAAATACCCTTAGTGAGTCATAGGAGTAAATCAACTCACAGGTAATTGTGTAGCCACAGGAACCAAAGTAGCAGCAGACTTCCAGAGAGGCAGAGTAACCCATTTTCCAGGATCTCTTCTGCCAGTTCCGGCATCCTGGAAAGCAGGGTTTCAACCACTGTAAAGGGACAATATAGACCTCTGGTTACGTCTGAGCTTTGATCTGTCCATAAACAGAATTCTGTTTCCATCCCTCTTTTCTGTAACAACATTAAGCCCTGTTCATTCCTTTAGCTTTGGCCCTTTGCTCCACACAGACAGCTCAGTCCAGTCTAGGCTTTTGTTCTTGATCCTTAGAATGCCAAAATTCAGCTTGGTCTGCAGTGCTGAGGTGCTGGTGAGCACTTTCCCCCCACCCCAACTGAGTCTAATAGTTCTTTTATTCAATGCACACCACTTTTCTCTTTTTTTTTTTTCTTTTTTCTCTTTTTTTTTTTTTTTTTGGTCATAAAGCATAACAGCTTTGACAACTACATAATATCCCTAAGTGTTTAAAAGTGCTCATTACAGACTTCCTTTGGGAATTGTCAAGTTTTATTCTTCCTAGTCACTTACTGCCTTTAAAAATTTGGTATCTTTTGATGAAAAGGTAGTATTTGAGGTAATGGAGGAAAAAATTCTCTCCAGCTTTTTTTGCAGCTTTCTCTAATTCATCAAGACACCGACACACCTTTGCACTTCAAATGTTTGAAATTAGTTCTTTCTGCCATAAGAAATAGAAAACAAGGATTCATATTACTAAGTTTTACTAATATGATCAAGAGTTCTGCAACAGGACATTTATTCTTAAACCAAGCTCAAGAGACTTAGAACCAGCTTCTCATATGGCCTATGCTTCTCCCCCCCAGTCATTTTAGCGGCCCTTTGCTGGACTCTGCAGTTTCTCAGTATCTTTTTTGTACTCAGGGAGGAGAGGACCAAGCTGAACACTTTTCTAGGTGCAACCAGATGAGCGTAAAATAAAGGGGGAAAATCATGTCCTTCAACCATCTGTCTGCCTATGCATTTACTAGTTCATCTCACTACTTGTTTAGCCTTTACTGCTGCCAGGGCACACTGCTGACTCGTATTCACCAGGTCCCCAGGTCCTTTTCTGCAGATTTGCCACTGAGCCAGTCAGCTCCAAGCCTGTATGAAAGTACGGGTCGTCCCAGCACAGGTGCAGGACTTCACCTCTGGTGTTGTTGAACTTTATATGGTTCTTGCTGGCCATTCCTTCAGCTTGCTGTGGTTCCTCTGGATGACATCCAGAGGATGTTAAGACAAACAAAAAATCTTTGTTTGTTAAGACAAACAAAAAATCTTTCTTTCAGTATGTCAATGAGAAAAGAAAGACTAGGGAAAATGTGGGCACTCTCCGGAAGGAAACACAAGAACTGGTTACCTGGGATAGAGACAGGGCTGAGGTACTCAATGACTTTTTTGCCTCAGTCTTCACTGGCAAGGACTGCAGCCGCACTGCCCATGATGCAGAATGCAAAGGCAAGGATTGGGAAAATGGAGAACCGCCCACTGTAGGTGAAGATCAAGTGCGAGAACACCAGAGGAACCTGAAGGTGCACAAGTCCATGGGACCTGATACATTTGCGGGTCCTGAGGGAACTGGCAGATGAAGTCGCTAAGCCACTAGCCATCATATTTGAGAAGTCGTGGCGGTCTGGCAAGGTTCCTGATGACTGGAAAAGGGGAAACATAACCCCCATTTTCAAAAAGGGAGATAAGGAAGACCCGGGGAACTACAGGCCAGTCAGTCTCACCTCTGTGCCTGGCAAGATCATGGAGCAGATCCTCCTGGAAACTCTGCTGAGACACACAGAAAACAAGGAGGTGATTGGTGACAGCCAGCATGGCTTCACCAAGGGCAGATCATGCCTGACTAATCTGGTGACCTTCTACGAAGGGGTCACAACTGCGGTGGACAAGGGAAGATCGACTGATGTCATCTGCTTGGACTTGTGGAAAGCATTTGACACTGTCCCACATGATACCCTGGTCTCCAAATTGGAGAGACATGGATTTGACAAATGGACCACTCGATGGATAAAGAACTGGCTGGACGGTCGCACTCAAAGAGTTGCGGTCAACGACTCGATGTCCAAGTGGAGACCAGTGACGAGTGGCGTTCCTCAGGGGTCGGTACTGGGACCTCTACTGTTCAACATCTTTGTCGG
>VUYV01000079.1:2223742-2308339 GCA_008711295.1 Anarhynchus alexandrinus | reverse complement strand
AGGCACTGGCACAGGTTGCCCAGAGAGGTTGTTGAGGCCTCATCCCTGGAGGTGTTCAAGGCCAGGCTGGACGTGGCCTTGGGCAACCTGGTCTAGTGGGAGGTGTCCCTGCCTATGACAGGGGGGTTGAAACTCGATGATCTTCAAGGTCCTTTCCAACCTAAACAATTCTATGATTCTATGATTCTATGACATCCATGTCCTGCAGTGTGTCATCTGCTCCCTCAGGAAGCAATGTTAGAACTGGTTTCTTACCTTTTTGGAAAAGACCAAGTTTTTAATATTGAGGGCAGAAGGTACTGTTTGTCTGTATAGGCAGGTCTTGTCTTATGGGATGATTAACAAGTAGCTTCATCCTGAAGAAGAGAAAGCTCTGAGGAGACCTTGTTGTGGCCTTCCAGTACTTAAAGGGCGTGTACAGGAAAGATGGGGACAAACATTTTAGTAGTGGCTGTTGAGATAGGACTAGGGGTAATGGCTTTTAACTAAAAAAGGGTAGATTTAGATGAGATAGAAGGAAGACTTTTTTATGATGGTGGTGAAACACTGGCACAGGTTGCCCAGAGAGGTGGTAGACACCCCAGCCCTGGAAACTTTCAAGGTCAGGTTGGACGGGGCTCTGAGCAGCCTGATCTGGTTGAAGATGTCCCTGCTCGTTGCAGGGGGGTTGGACTAGAAGACTTTAAAAGGTCTCTTCCAACCCAAACTATTCTATGATTCCCAGCAAAGGCTAGTCAATATAGGGGCATTGCTATTTCTACAGTGATGGATATACACAACTAGTTCAAAGACCCTTATGCACTACCTATTGTATTGTGCGTATTGTCTTACATTATCTGTTTACATAGAATCATAGAATATTTTAGGTTGGAAGGGACCTGTAAAGATCATCTAATTCCAACCCCCTGCTATGAACTGTCAAGCATTCATTTTTGCAACATGCTTTTGTCCCAATTATTTAACTATTAGCCCTTATAAACCTACTGTTTAAAATGCTTTAGAATTTATAGTTTCTTAAAATGTCCCACTGAAAATAAATGGGTCATCTTCATGCCTGAAGTACACTCAGTGAAAGCAGTGACACCAGGACTTAACTTTTACTGGGATTTCAGTTGGTCTCCGAAGTAAAAGAAATAACAGTGTTCCATCTGCAGGCGTAGTTGAAATGACATATGATCACAGCTTAAATGTTATTGAATGTCTTTAAGAAGCTCACTCTTTGTAAGAGAGCTTTATTATTTAGATCATCTAAGATATATGCAATCTACGAAGATAAAGGGAGTTTTAAAATTTGAAATCTGGGAGCCTCACTAAACATTCAGTTTGTAGATTTATAATCTGTTCAATAATAAACTTTTTTGTAATTTTAATTTTCTGAATAATAATTTTATTTTTTGATACAGAAAAGTGCATCATTTACTAGAAAAACAATAGTAATAATTGTTATTATTATCTGAATATATTACAAGTCCACTTAGATTCATATAAACATGAAAATTGTCCCAATTTTCATTGGAGTACCATGTCCCAAAATTACAGTTCAGGCAAAATTGCAAACGCTCAATAGAAATAACTGTGTAGCTAATATGAAAGGTCTTGGTCATCGCACTGAAGTTAGTAGAAAGCTGTTGCCACAATAGGGTGGCTGTTGTGTTTGACACAAGAGAAGCCTTTTTTTATTAACTAGGTAATGAGGTACTGTGCTGTGTCAATCTGAAGCACTGTTGACTTTGTTCAAAGGAATGTGGTGATGTTTTGACACTGTGATGAGCATGTCTCAGCATATAGCAAGGATTTATAATGATACCAATCATGATCAGTTAAGTCACTGTGGCCCTAAAAGGCTTTGATAAAATATTTGGAAAGTCATCGTGACCCTTCTGACATTTTAAATACATAAAAATATAAGGTAATTGCAGGTTACGCAGGCAAAAAGGTAGACAAATTGTATTGCATAACATATAAACATGCACAAACTGCATAAATGCATGCATTAGAGGTCTTGTAATATCAAAAGGAATTCTTGACAAATGGTTCTTTGATATTTTTAACAGCTACTTTTGGCAATACTTACATTTAACACCTGTTAGTCATTTTATTTTGCCATCTTAAAGAAGTTATGAGTGTAAAACAGAAAACAAACAGGCAGTAAGGCTTTGCTTTTCAGGAGCAATGAAAATAATTATCTTTGCCACTGATTCAGTGAAATTAATCTTGCAGCTTGGATTCATGAACACTCTTCCCAGTAACCAAAGAGAAATGGGACTCATGAAGCTTAGTAAAACTTAGAAAATGCTTTTGTTTCATTAGGTTGTTCCTGTTCATACTGATTAATTACCAGAATTTTGCTAATGGAGTTTACTTGGGTTAACTGAGCAAAACCCCTAATTCTTTAGCAAAACACTTCCGAAAAGAGTGAACCAGGGAACAGGTTAATTAAAACCATTAAAAACTCAACAGTATTCAGATAAATAGCAAAGGGGTTTCCACACATGAAAATAACTTTAACATTTGGCACACATTTTAACAGTAAGGCACACATTGTTGCTTCATTATAGTCTTCAGGGACCATGCAACAGCCATCTAAGTACCCTGACAGTGAGCAGCCTTCACAGAGCTATTTTTTAGGAATTATACAGGGTAAAGTACAATCAACTATTTTATCTATAGTGGCACTTAATAAAACACAGGTTTATTTCAAGCTCCATTTTCTCCAATACAGCTTGTCAGTCACGTTAGATTATGGTACTCTCTAAAATGTCAAACAGAAATTTGAATATGCCTGAGGCATGTCACATGCTAAAAGGTTTCCATCATGAGCCTTTCATAATAGCTGTTTTTTTTTTTCTTAGAACAAAATTTAACTATTACTTTAGAACTTCATAATGCCCTTTTGAATCCTGAAATTACAGACATTCAGCTGTGCCATAGCTGCACATTCCCTCCCCCGTTCAGAGGATTAAAACAAGCACATTGTATAAGTAATTACCTACTCCTATGAAAATACTGTGCATTTCTTAATGTGAAATGGAGTGCAAGCATCAGTTTGTATTGTCACTTCATATTATCTCACATTCATTGGCCCATTATAATCTGATGAACTGTGGTATACTATATCCACCATCTGCGAAGCTATTGCACTTATTTAAAATGCTGCCTGCTCATCTCTTTCATCCAGGAAATATATTCCTTCTATTGTCAGTACATCTTGACAGTTGTACAAATAAGTCAGATGAGTTTTGGGAACTTTTTGTTCAGTCACTTTGCTTTTGCAGACTCTTTGAAAGCTCTTGGGTATCCAGATTTTAGGAGCCAAACCTCTTGGCTGGATTTAGAAGAAAGCTCAGCTATTACCACAGCCTGCTGGAATTTCCACGCTTTCACAGGCTCAGGACTAGACTGCAGGTGCTTAGATCCAGTTTATTAGAATTTACTCTAAACTTGGGAAAAGGGAAATTTTTAACCATAGGCTAGCCTCTCTTTCTTCCATATCTCCACCTATATATACACATTAGCTTTTACGGATGTGGATGTTCTTCCGTTTGTCTGTGCACGCGTAGGACTCAAAAGGGGTACCCGTCAGCTTGTTAGAGTCGTCTGCTACTGAGGGATCTGTGATCCCAGCATGTGTCTGTGCATGTGCTTATATGCTTTCTCTTATGTGTATATGTATTAATTTGAGTTATATGCTTTTGTTCATATGTGTATGTATTGATTTGGGAAACCTTATAGTAAGTCATTGTGAATCTTCCCATCTTCGAATCTGTAATTAAGTCGCTGTTCAATTATTTTGTTAAATCACTTTGTAAATCTTTAAATGAGTTAATGATTAAGTGCTGTTAAAATTCAACCTCTTGATCTACCTAAAATCATTAATAAATTTTGAATCGCTGCTCAATCATAACTGTGGAAAATATTTACATCTGTGACACCATGCTGTGAGCAGAAGGTTAGGTTAGACATCTCCAGAGGTCCCTTTCAATATGAAATATGTTATGATGCCATGATCCTATCTAAAAATAAAGACAGGAGATGGAGATGGTCTGTATTTCTGTTCTTTTAGAATACAGGAGAATGCCAAATGTGGGATATTTGTGTTCCAGGGTGTGGACTTTCAACAGACTTTAATGGAATTTCTTTATATCTCAGGTATATACTTGGGATTATACTATATCTCTGAATTTTTCAAATGAAACCCTCCTTTTTGTTCAAGGTGTCACTTTTTTTGTATTACCTAATGGCCACTTCTGAACTAAATTTTTGCTTCTTCTAGAGGAATACTGTGTCTACTTTCACCCTTTTTCCAGGCTTTCTGTTTCTGCTACAGAAATTTATAAGAAGAAAAAAATGCAACAAAACAACCAGAATCTTTTTATCCCTGAACATTTAACTAGTAAAAAGAAATTGGGTCCTTATGTATGCCTCCTATTAAAGAAGTGCTTAAAAATCTTCAAACACCGTGTATTCAGTTTGATCTTTCAGAGGAGTATTATGACAAGGAAATCTACACTATTGAAAATGTTCATTAATTTTCTTAACATCTTGCTTAAATTTCCTCCCCTGGGTAATGAGAAAATAGCCAGTGAGTGTTCTGATCTACCCATAAATCCAGCAGCTGCTGACAAGGAGGAAAGAGGATGTTTTGGAAAGACTGAAATTGGTGTGCACTGTCTCTGGGACCCTCAGGATTGTTCCCAAATAAGTATGGAAAAAATGTTGTTTGAGCCTGAAAAGACCTTTTCAATGACAGTAATTTTATGTATCTTCAT
Organism: Anarhynchus alexandrinus; assembly: GCA_008711295.1. NCBI lineage: Eukaryota > Metazoa > Chordata > Aves > Charadriiformes > Charadriidae > Anarhynchus > Anarhynchus alexandrinus. The sequence goes on along the minus strand of VUYV01000079.1, from coordinate 2,303,570 downwards.
GACATTTAATCAGTTTATTTACCTTTTGTTGTATAAAGAATTGTAATTGTCCTCTACTCCATATTGCTGTTGCAATACAAAAATAGCCACTTTGTCACAGTATTTCTATGCTATATGTTTCTGTAGCCTTCTTTTTTCTTCTTTCACATCACTGCAATGAACAGTATGAAGGCTCGTCTTTATTGTCAGGCATCCCAGCATGAAAACTAGTCTTTATTTTCTTATTTTTTTCACTCAGAATGAACTTATTTTAGTTACATTTATTTTCTCGTGCTTTATTCATGGAGGAAAACATCTGTCTTAACAACGTGTGTCTTGGTCACAGTTCTGATGCTTAAGTCAACACCTTATGAAAGAGATGGTCTTTCGGTAAGAAGGTTAAATTTGCACAGTCAGTGTGAGTGAAGGTAGGGAAAGTATGTTTGTGTAACTGTTCAAGTCATGAGATGGTGTAACTCTGATCATACCAAGGGTTTTGCTTTGTAGCAATAGGAAGATAAGGTAGAGGGGGGGGGAAAAATTAATTAGAGAGGCAAATACCCAGTGAGTCTCCAATCCAAAGTCTAATTATGAGCATGGAAAGACTACTTTATCTTAAAAATAAAATAGAACAATAGATTATGCACCCCATTATGGCACTTGAACCTGTCACTGCAGGAAAAGAAGACAAGAGAGTAAAAGTTGACCTTTGAGGTCCTGTATTTCAAAAATCTGTACTAAATAAATGCATATATATATAAGACGGTAGTGGGGGGATACACAAAGAAAGTCTTGATGCCCTGGATGAAATAGGTGATGTCATGTGGTATGAGGGAAAGTTATTTGGAAAACAATTTGGACTTGAGATGTTTATCTCGTTTTCACAAAACAGCCTGAGCTCAGTGTACATACACATAAAACCAAATATTAATATTTACTTTCTCCTGGGTGGAAATGAAAAATCCCAAACACTCTTAACAGTTACTCTCTTTTATGTCTTTAATATCTCAGCAAGACTGTTAAGTAAGCTGATAGATCAAAATATTGGTCAGTGATGTAAAAGATTCTGGTTTTGTTTTGTTCTTTCTCAGATAATAACTGCATATTCATTTCTTAAAACTTCCCCATGTTTAATATTAAACACCATCAGACCATGGACTTTTATTGTTCCCTCTGCACTGCTTTACCACATAAAATTGTAAAACCAGTCAGATACAGGAAGGAGTGTAGGCCTCTTAGAAGGTTCCTGGTGGATCTCATGCCCTTCTGTGTGCAGTTTTGCTACCCCCAACCTAACCAAGACTCATGTCTGAGCTAGTTAGATGCCTTCTTGCACCTGAGGTTGATGTCCTTGGACTCCAAGGATTCTGCAATGTAGACATCAGCATCCAGGATAAGGACCTCAGCTTCTTGTCATACAGTAAATAAACATTTTGAAGGTGCCATTCTTCAGAAATTGTAATTACAACTTAAATTAGGGTTTTGAAAAGAGTAAGATGAATCATGTTCTTGTTCCTATTTGCCTATACTGACTCTCGGAAGTGCCTGAATGACATAAAGTAGAGGCTTATTTTTACAGTTAAAGCTGGATGCAATAAATCCAACCCTTGCAGTTTCATCTTTATCTTGTCTTTATCCAAGACACAAGATATCCAGCACCTAACTTGAATCCCACTTTCATCTACAAACTAGGTAAAGCATTGTGGGGGTTTTTTAATATCTTAAGATCCTTGGATGAAAGGCACTACAGAAGTGCAAAGCTATTATCATCCTTGACTACATGTCTGCAATTCCTTATAACATATTTGCTATGTTATTATTTCTCATGTCATTGCTCTTCTAGTCTCAGATGACATCTTTGATGTTAACATGATTTACTGTGTAATGTTATTTTATTTAATATGCATGTCTCTCTGCTACCTTTTAAAAATAACTGATTGATTTCATGGTGCTCTTTCATCAGTGTTCTTTTGTCAATAGTTAAACTATGAACTTTCTCAAACTGATTAATTTTACTAGAAATAATTTTCTAAATTCTTTCTGCATGTCTGTCTATTAAGACAATCTATATTACCATCAAAGTATATTCTGAAAAGTATGTCATGACTTCAGGCTAGATAGGGACAGAAGTTACAGTGAGCAGAAAGAGTTTTTCACTATTTCTTCAACTAGGTATTTCAACTTGCTTTGAAACTGAATTTATGCCAGATAAGAAAAAGGGCTGAACATCTTGAAATGCTTTCAGTGCATAAAGAATGCTCTGTAAGGACAGAGTACTCACTTCAATATTTTGCCCTGGTGTTCATTTCTCATAGTCTTTATTATTTTTTACATAACTTTTAAAATATTCTCATGGTGTTTCAAATATCTCACTGATATTTGAAAGCTAAAAGAATGACAGTTTTATCCAAACATATCAGTAATTTTCAATATTTTTAATATACGGGACCCTAGCTATTTTCAGGCAAGCTATGAGTGTTTATAGACACTCCACACACACACAGGATGCTATATAGCATATGTTATTTTTTTCCTTTTGATGTTAGTTATGAACACCATAAAAATATTTCACAAAGTGTCACAGATATATAAATGCAAAGCTGTAAATGACAAAGTTGTATTTATGACTGTTAAGAATTTGCCAATATGCATCATTGCCCAGTAGTGGACAGAAAATTTTTAGAAAACTACTTAAGAGTTAATTAAGGATTTTTTTAAGTATTTACTTCATCCTTGACAAGGATGCTGCAGTACTGCCATTTAAAATATCATTATTCTTTAGCACGAATTGCCAGAGTTTGCTGGAATATAGAATTTCTATTCTTCAGAATAATTGGCTTTTATTTTTAATGACCTGTGTTCTCCAAATTGGGACAAAAAGTCAAATTAAAGGGGAAAAAAAATGAGAAAGAATTGAAAAAAAAGAAAATACATAAAGAGAATTACATTTCTGAAAATGTCATTGAATTTTTTTTGCTTGAATTTGTCTGCCAGATCCCCAACCTCTGGATACTTGAAAAGCCAGGCAGTCTGGAGAGGTGAATGTTTGAGGTGCCAGGAGACTCCTGAGTGGCTGTTCCTGCACACTGCTTCGTTCCCAAAGGGCTGGAAAGCTGGTCAGTGAGGTAGGTGGCTGTGCAGAGACATTGCCATGATGGCCAAGGAAAACCAGCAGAAGGCCAACCAGCCTGCTCACCTGGTCTCAATCAACATTCAGAAATACACATGCATCCCTCTAGGACCCTTTAACTCTATCGTACTGTTATTACATTACAGTGGAAAATGTTCAATGAGTATTGGGTTTTGATCTTTGAAAGCTGGAGACCTTTATGACTTCTGAAGCAAGAGGTTCAATCCTTTTTGCACTATGAAAACTGTGAAATTCTTTACCAGCCATGGAGACATGAAAATGCTTACTGTTCATATAGCACTGTCTAATCCTTAAGACATTACCAAAGTCGACATCTGAACCTAACCTGAAGACTCATTACTCACATTTTACATGTGGAAGGGACCAGATAGAGCAAGGGAATCTGGTAATCCCTCAGTTGCAGTATTTATCCTTCCAGATGAAATCGTTACAAATATACCATGAGTGGACGAGTGAATGCTGAAATTTCTTGGCTATATTTGAGCATCTGTTGGGCTCCAGAATGACTAAGTATGATTCATTGTCCAAAAAATACAGAAACCAAATACAGAAATATAGTCTCCAAGAAAAACAGCACCAATCAAGCAAAATGAAAACGCAATGTTTTGGGTACTGCTTATGTCCTAAAATAATGCAGTACACAATATTTTGCCTTCAGTGAAGCAAGTCAGGAGCCAGATGAGCCAATGAATACTCTATTATTCAAACTGGCTCCAGGTTGCTGATGAGGTCAAACATGCTCACTAGCCCAGGTTTTCAAGAGCATTGGATGATGACAGACACATTCTTATGGTGGACACACTCATTGGTGCCTTTTCAGTGTGGAAAGAGCTGCATGCAGCTCTGATTATGAAATGCTGTATCAATCTGTAAAGATATTGGGACCTGGTGTGACAGCAGGGAGTAGCAAGGAGGAAAAGTGGTTTCAGGACATTTGCAGAATAGTATGGCAGTCTCTTCAGCTTGCTAATATTTTGAGAAAATGTGTAAGAGAAAGATACTATACAGTTTGGAAGTAGTGTACTGCAGAAGCCAATGGTTTAGGTCCTTAAAATTAGACTCGATGATTAACTTCCAAGCATCAGGGCCTCGTTCTATCCTGTCTAACTTTACACTTTTTAAAATAGTGCATAAATAAGTGTAATAATTTCATATAGGTTACTCCTAAACTCAGTGGGAATAGGGGAAACATTTCAGGTGCCTTCTGGATATTTCCAACCTGCTTCTCTGACTGCACCATAAGCACAGGATCATCCTAATTTAGGATGCTAATTGAGGTTTCTTATGCACAAGTGTAACACTGGGTAGATTAATCCAGGTTTTTGTTCCCACTATGGATTTCATACCTACATGTCACATAGCTACCTATGCTTCATACACAGCACACAGAAAGAGATAATGTCTCAGAAGGGCAGTTCAAAAATATCAAAGGTTGTGTGAGGAACTGCCAAACACCAATGAAGGTGCATACAGCCACACTACAGGAGATGGTAATGGTGTCACCGCAACACAAAGACGAGAGACGACGTCTGTGTTCCCAGCTTGAGCAAACTCAAGCCCATGTCCTCTGCTTCCTGGCAGAACGTCTCATCCATCAGAGTGCAGAAAGGGCAGGGGGAAAACGGGGCTTCTTCCAGCTTCTCGTGGCTTGGAGTCAGCAGAAAGCCAAGCCTGGAAAAGGTTGATGCCAGACGAGGAATTACAAACCAGGGACTCTGAAGCTTAGTGATTGCACTGCAACCCCATCAGAGGTCACTTGCAGAAGAAGTGGATCAAAACTGATGGGTAGGAAAGGGGTTTTGCTTCCCCCAACTGTTCTCCAGAATTTTGCATAATTTAATGAATTAAACCAGAGTCCGAAATAAGACTCTGCAATGCAGAATTATGCTAACAGCATAGGGCCACAGGGACCTCCCCACAGTTTTGGTATGCAGAAACCATTTTTCAGTGCTCTCAAACCACACAGTGCTGAGTTACGACACACTGCAGATGGGCAGCATTTGCCAGCACTGTGCCTTATGTCTGATTTACATTTCCTCCACTTCAGGAATTAAGGGAATCTAACAGTGATAAATGGTGACAATGTATCGAGGCCTGATTTTTTCTGGAATCCTATTTGTTCTGTAGAATATTGTGAGAAAAAACCCTGCAATTATACAGGTTTTAAGCCTTGCTTGCAATGAACAGACTTTGTGAGTATTAATGAGAACACACGCACAAAATATAATTTCAGGCAGAAATTACAATTGGGTTAAAATGAAAGAAAATAATTCTTTTGCTACAATAAACAAGCTGACCATCTTCCATTGTTTATGATAAATAAATCAAATAAGCAAATATAATAGATGACTGATTTAAAAAATATTGTTTAGGAATAAGTAGAAACCCAGGGTAAATAAATTTGTATTATACAAAGCAATATATTACTCCTACCAGCAAAATGAACCATGAGAAAGAGTTTATTGCAAAAAACAGGCTCATATGCTAAGCAGCATCCTGACATTGAATCAGGACAGCAATGGCACATTGCAGATCATGGCAAACTTGTTTGTGGTAGTGTCACAGGTTAGGGCAGCTTTGCGAGCTACACCAGCTCATTTAGCCTCTCTGCTTTTCCTACAGCTATAGAGCCTGGGATTCCAAGTGGCTACATGGTGGAATTACCAAGAATATAAATTTCATGGAGCAGCTGCAGAGAGCCCTGGGACTACATTTACTTGCAGAAGAGCAGGAATCACTTTTTTGTGGAATTTCATAAATTTTTATTTCAGTCTGACTAGGACTGGACAGGTAGTCCTGCTTTCTGGCCAACTATAGCCTTTAATGGCACTTTGGAATACATTAATATTTTCTTGGCTTTTTACCAGTACAGGTAAAAGACGGTTTTGAAGGATATGAAGGATAATGTAGGTTAAACAGATTATTCCCATGCCATTTATTGAATAATATCCTGCAAAAGGTTTGATTTATTACAGAGATACTGTGCAGTCTTATTCATTTATTTTCTTTATACCATTTTGTTAATCCTCAGCTACCATGGATGAATACAAAAGGTAGTTTGGGCATCTGTTAATGTTTGCATGATTACATGTGACTACTGTGAGTGAAGTCAAGGGAAAAAGGTTGTTGATATTAAACAAAAGAGAAATTCCTCTAGCAACTTCGGGGATAAAGTGAAGACTGCATAACTTAGAGCTGCCCACGGTCACATTGAATTTTCATTCTGTCTGCTAAAAACACTCGATCACCCTGTAGTGAAGTTTGTGAATCCTGCTGGGCTCGGTAGTGTCGCTGCAGAAATATTTAGACATTTGTCAGCACGCTTCATGGAGTCCAAGATCTAAATCCAACGGAGACTGCCCCATCGTGATTACCATCTTCTACAACTCATTGTCATACAGACAACCAGATATTTTTTGTTACTTCACATTGCTTTAATAATGCTGATGCAGTTCCATGTGATATATCCCTGCAGAGGTCGATAGCTGCATTGAAACTTGGCTTTCTAGAGCACAGTCATTTATATTTTGCAATATTAAGAGGTACTTCCAGGTCTTGGCCCAATAATTTTTTTTTTTTTTTTTTGTGAGGAAAATCCCATTTTCCCCATTTTTTTTTTCCATTTTGGAACCATTTTATGAAAGTACAGTTTCTGAAAATAGTACGATACCATGAAATGAAAAGGAAAAGTGTTATGGAGGGAAAAATAAATATTTCATTTGTTGAAAACATATGAAATTCTGAATAAAGCCCCTTTGCTTTGAAAAAAAAAACTCTGAAAATAAATCTGAGCCAACTACTTTCTACTGTAAAACCAGGAACTTTATTGTTATTAAAATCATCTTTCCATGTTCCTTGGTTGAAGAGCTAAATTTGTGCCTTTCTAGGGAACAGTGAGCAATGGGGTAGGAAGGAAGGATGGAGAGGGACAAAATTCAGTGATGCAAAGCATGCTGTGCATAATGCTTTATACACTGATGGGTGGTGTAGCATGTCAATCTTTGGCATGACAGCAAAACTGAATCCCTCGGCGGACACTGGAGAGAGGTCACTCCTTTTATATATTTTAGGAAAACACTTTGAGAAAAAAAAAAAAAGACAAAGATACTCCAAGGGCAACTGAAGCTAATCATGAGAACTGTACAAACAGCCAGTCAGCACCAACCAATCTGCTCCAGACTTGCTCTTAAATCTTTTGATCTTGCTGCATCAGGAAAAAAGCAGATATATCCCAGTCCTGCGTGGGAGCTGAGGAATGCATGAAGGGGAGACTCACACTGTTCTTCTTTCCCTCACACCAGTGAAGAAGAGATGGAGAGCCTTTGAGCTGACTAAAGGTGCAAAGAGGCATCGGGATTATGCACTGAGAGAGGACAGAAGTCCCAGGAGGGTTGTCAGGTGGTTTTACTTATTTTAACATGGAATTGGGATAGTCAAGGCCGGATGGGCTTCTGCAAAGTGGGTGTGTAGTAAGAGGACAAGAAAAACTAGCAATTGAAGTCAGGGATACAACATTTTCATAGTTGACTCAGTTACCTCCACATTTCTCACAAACATGCCAAAATTCACCTTTTTTTGTGTGTGAAAAACTCAAACCTGTTGAACTCTAGTTATACATTCTAACCCTGGGGCTGGGAAATGTCCAATAATGAACAGGTTAGGTGTAAACTAACAAGAACAAGAAAGTTTCCTGAACAACCTGTTGACTCAGTGCCCAATTTCTTCAGCAGTTATTCATAGCCAAGGAACCAGCTTTGTGCAGTGTCTGATCAGCAATACACAGACATAAGTCTTCTGCATTACATGGGAGTCAGTTTCTCACTGGTCTTAAATGTACAGTACTCTTAGGGACTCCTCCAGGGGCTAAAAAAGGAAGACTAAAAGCAGGGATAATAAATCTCATTACTCCTTTTAGATGGAAGATGGAAGAGATTAGAGTCAGGATTCCTGAGGAGAGAGCTCTGCTAATCCATATGCTGTCTCAGGGCCTTTGGAGCACCTGAAATGGCCCTCAGTGCCTTCATGTGGAACCAGCCTCCTCTCCAGACACTTGGCACGTTTGTAAACACCGACATTTAGACACCTCTGTTTAGCCGTGTTAAACGAAACTCCCTACTTCAACATAGGCACTTAATGTCTTTGTAAATACTTAACAGCATCTCTCCTGGACTTCAGCAGCCTCCCAGTAGGACTCAGGCCCTCCACGCATCCAGCCTCAGGGAGGTATGTTACAGCAGTTGAACTGAGCCTCTTGCAGCTGGTTGACTTAAATACTCGCTGACCCCATTAGCTGTATTGACCATTGACTGATCACTTGTGAATGCTGACGTCTTTTCCTAGTTGTACACACACGTGTCTGTAACGCCACGTGAAATGCCCTAGGATGTGAGAGCTGTCTGGATGGGACTGGCATATATCACACTGGACTTGTGAGAAATGAGCTGGAAAGCTAGGTGAGCTACATGATGCAGAGCAAGTGACACGATGCAATTGTGTGGGGGCTGCTGGGTCATGCTTTCAGGTGGCTTCATGGGGAGCTAAACCCCACAAGACTTGGCAAGGAAGCAAACAATTACGTTATTATTCAAGTGTCTTTTGGTGTCCTTTCATACGTATTGGAAAATTAAACTTTGATCAGCAGTCTCTGGAAAAATCCTTATTTTAGATGTATAGTTTGGTACAAAAGATTGGTATCTCTAAGTAACAAATAACTTTTTTAAGGAATTATATGATCTTTCATTTGAAATTTTTAGTCCCATTGATACTAACATGAAGGTATTCTGTACAAAAATATATTTCAAAGTTTCTAGTGTGGCTTATTCAGAATGGAAAAATTAATGAGATCAGCAATACATACTGCAGGATGGAAAATCTTTAATTGAAATGAAGATTAATCATTTTTCTTTTCAAGTAAGTGTCTGAGGAAAATTTTGACTTACTCCTTTTGTATATGTCAAGCTCACCAGAAAGCAGAAAAGCCTTGGGTCAAAAACTCTAGGTCAAATGCAACTCAGAGTGTTATATAAAAAGGTAATACTCACTTATTCCCTCTTTCTTCAGTAGTTCACCTACAATTTGCCTGCAGGCCTGATCTCAAACGATTTGGTTCTTTGCTTTTTCAACCTGTGTCTAGATGAATCTACTATGATTTTTTTTTTTTAATTTTGAACTGGCATTTATTGTTCAGATAAATTGAGTTGTTTTCCTGTTTAACATTTCAGGATTTTTTTTTTAATGTTCTCAGAGCCCTCTAGGCACTGGAACAAATTGATGAAAAGTAAATTATTAACGTACATTCAGTCAGGCATATCTAATCAGCCCAATTTAAAGTCATTACGTCTTATATAAACAAGTACTGTATATATTTAAATATTTACCATAACAGTTTACGGAGTGCCTAGGTTGCAGAATACCCAGTCTGTTTTAGAGAGCATCTGAAATGTTGTATACAACTCTAGCAGCTATAACCTCAAGGTCTCTAGAAGGAGAACAATGAATAGTTGGAGAACAAATTCATTTATGGTAAATTGGGTTATGGTGGCTGAAAAAGGTCACAGTGGTCTGTTGTGATGATGAGGTTAAACAGCTTATTCCTGAGAGATTCATTGATCTCTAATTTCATTTCTAATTTGAACCTTATCAACCACCTTTTCCAAAAAGTGCATAATGAATAGGTGAGAAGGTAGAGAGCATGTAGGGCTTCTTGCTCATTTGTTAAAGTTTACTTGTGACTAACACTGGGTCAAACAACTAGAAAGAAATTAACTGTTTTATGGGATTGTGGAAAGATGTCTGTATTTTAAAATTTGGCAACAATTTCTCATAAATATATTCCAGGAAAGGACACCAGCACAAACATTTTGTCCTTAGAAAGATATTGCAAGGAAACATGAATACATATGTAAAACTGCTGATACTTTCTTTGAGTTCTTCTTTAGAAGCCGTATTTTTTTCAGAAGAAGAGGTTTATACCTGTAGTAGAAAGGATTTTATGCCAATAAGATCTTCCAAGAAAGCTAAACAAAGGTAATAGAAGTTATAAAAAGTCAATGCTGGAATACCATTCTATTTCTCTCTGTGAAATTCACTACTTCAAAAATATTTTTGAAAATGTAGATTAAATTTTAACTTCCATATATCAGCTATAAAACTAAAACAGAAATTACAAATGTGTTTGTTTTGTGCTTTGGGAGGATCCGTCTTGGATCCCTCTTTTCCTAATTCTGTTTTGGTCTCTTTTTTCTTACCTTTGTTTTCTCTTAAACAAGGGACGGGGGGGGGGAAGAAAAAATTCGTAGCAAATCTTGCAATATTTTTTAATTTTAAAATTGGCAGAAAGTTACCTAATACCTAATTAAAAATACCTAATTTATAAAATTAGTTCTTCAATAAAAATACAGTTTTCAGTCAAACCATTCTTTTCTTTTTTCTACAATCATTTACTTCTCTTGAAATATGTTAGACCTTACCACTACTTACATATTCCTAATGTAAAATCTAACATGGAAACAGAATGAGAAATCATTATTAAAAAAGTATATATACTGCTCTCAAAATGAAGATTTATAAACCTCATTTCAAGAAGTCTATAAACCTGAGAAAGATAGATGTCATCTAGTCCCAACCCCCTTGCAATGGGCAGAGACATATTCCATTGGATCAGGTTGCTCAGAGCCTCGTCCATCCTGACCTGGAATGGGGCATCTAACACCTTTCTGGGCAACCTGTGCCAGTGTTTTACCACCGTCATCATAAAAAATGTCTTCCTTCTAGCTTGTTTAAATCTACTCTCTTTTAATTTAAAACCATTACTTCTTGTTCTATAGCAACAGGCCCTGCTAAAATGTTTGTCCCCATCTTTCCTGTATGCCCCCTTTAAGTACAGAAGAGTTCTGAAAGGCCACAACAAGGTCTCCCCAGAAATTTCTTTTCTCCAGACTGAACATCCCCAACTCTCTCAGCCTCTCTTCATAGGAGAGGTGTTCCGTCCTTCTGATCATCTTTGTGGCCCTCCTCTGGACCTGCTCCAACANTCCGATCTTGTGCTGAGGGCTCCAGAGCTGGATGCAGGACTCCAGGTGAAGCCTCAATAGAGCAGAGTAGAGGGGCAGAATCACATCCCTTGACCTGCTGGTCACGCTTCTTTTAATACAGCCCAGGGTACGGTTGGCCGCCTGGGCTGTGAGCGCACATTGTCAGCTCATGTCCAGCTTTTCACCCACCAGTACCCCCAAGTCCTTCTCAGCAGGGCTGCTCTCAATCCCTTCATCACCCAGCCTGGATTGATAATGGGGAATTGCACTGACCCACTCATCACCGATCTCCATCTGGACCTTATACCATTGATTACTACCCTCTGGATGCAACCATCCAACCAATTCCTCATCCACCAAACAGTCCATCCATGAAATTCATATCACTCCAATTTAGAGAGAAGTATGTTGCGGGGCACCACGTCAAAGGCCTTACAGAACTCCAGATAGATGACATCCATAGCTCTTTCCTTATCCACTGATGGAGTCACTCCATCATAGAAGGCCATGAGGTTGGTCAGGCAGGACTTGCCCTTGGTGATGCCATGCCGACTGTCTCAAATCACCTCCCTGTCCTCCCCGTGACTTAGCATAGCTTCTAGGAGGATCTGTTCCATGATCTTTCCAGGTGCAGAGGTGAGGCTGACAGGCCGGGAGTTCCCAGGGTCCTCCTTTCTACCCCTTTTAAAAATGGGTGCACTGTTTCCCTTTTTCCAGTCACTGGGTACTTCACCTGACTGCCAGGACTTTTCAAATATCATGGAGACTGTCTTGGCAACTACATCAGCCAATTCCCTCAGGGCTCTGGGATGCATCTCGTCGCATCCCATAGACTTCTTTATGTTCAAGTTCTTCAGATGGTGATGAACCTGATCTTCTCTTACAGTGGGAGGGACTGTGGTACCCCAGTCCCTGTCTTGCGGTCCAATATACTTTATGCTGTAATATAAAATAGTAAAAAGGGATGTGAACCTTCAGATTTATGAGAGATCGCTCACATGAAGAAACTGAAAGGCTGGCAAAAAATCAACAGCTATCCTTTTCCTTCCAAGTGCTATTAAAAAGATAAAGCAAATGACATGCCTAAACAATCCAGCACACACCAGAAGGAAGACCTCTATTGCTTAGGATATGATTATGTTTTCTATTAGATGATTTTGCTGAAATGTGGCAGCGACTAATCAAAATATTGGCAAGCTCTCAGACTGAAGTATCAGCTTCATATGCAAATTGTAGGAGAGTACAATTATTAAAAGACATTTTTTGAAGGTACTGATGAAAATAATATTCTTGTATGTGTGTTCTTCTCATTAATGGTGCATGATATACATTTCTTCAACTGTCTTCAGGGTTTAGCTGGGACTGTGTGGTTAAACCTGCAGGTTCTAACTCTAGTACTTTCTTTTCCCTTTATTTTCGTATACAATGACTTGATTTAACATTTAAGCACTCTATTTGTATTATAAGTAATTGCTGAATGAAAATAAAGTAAGAAAACATTTTTATAATTTTTTGTTTTAAGACAACATCAGCAAATCATACTCAGGTGTTTCAAGTTCTAAATTCCTTTCCATTCTCATGTCTATACCATTTTCCTGAAAAAAAAGAAAAAAAAAAAGAATAAAACTTTTGGCAATTTTGACACAATACCTGTTAATTTAATTTATGTGCTGCAACATATAGAAACAGTAGTATTTTATATGCCTTAGACCACAAAAGAAAAGAAAAGAAGCTGGCTTTGGATTTCATGTTATGAGAAAGAACACATCCTTGAGATTTTAGAGTGGTTGGGAAGGATTCCTCTCACCTAATAGCTCTGTCTGATAATTATTTTTCTAGGATAATAAGGCCTTTCTTGCAGAACATGGAGAAATGGATGTTGCCCTGGAGCGAGACTCATCTCATTTGCCTTAGCTACCATTTAATCTCCCTGTAGAAGTGTCCATCCTCCTCTTATAGAAGGTTCCCAAATGATGTGGCTTAGACTTGGTTAGCTGAAACAATTTTATTTACTGCTTTCTTTTTTTATGGTGTTTTGTTGTTTCAGAGGGTTTTTTTAAGCAAGAACTGAGTAAAGGTGGCTATGAGATATAAAGATGACAGTGTTTTTTCCTTTCCAAAGTAAATTGGTGGCATTACTAAGATTTAGTCCACATTGGGAAGTAAATGGTTGTAGTGGCAGGCAGCTTGTGGATAATTGAAAGGGATGTCTAAACACCACTTATTTGTATTCTTTTTGGCCAATGTTTTGCTGAATTCTAAATTTATGTGTGATCAAGTTTTAAATTAATGATTCAGTGACAGTAAAAATCATGTTGTGATATTTGTAGGAGAATGATTGTCTGTGAAGAGGTTCATGAATTTTTCCTTGACCAAGCAGAGTTAACAAATGCTTTTGTGTTCTGCCACAGCTATGAGAGATGTGAGACTTGAAAGGGGAAGTCTCAATTGTTTCTGAAACCAGACCAGGTAACAGAAAAACATAAATGGGGACAAGACTTTAGAGAGGTCTTTGGAGTCTTATAGTGGTAAAAATTTCTCGTTAATTTAGAAAGTTCAACTTGAGCAAATAGTTAGTCTGAAAGCTTTTAAAGACAAGCAAATCTCTCCACCAACAGTAAAAAGACTTTAAACGATTCTTTCAGGAGGAGTGTGAGACCAGGTACCAAAAGCTTACATAAATGTTAGGGATCTCTGGAAGGTGACTGGGTCTCACCTGTAATTTCCTGCAAACTCACGAGTGTTAAAAACTACCCAGAAACCACAGATCAGAAGCAGAATAAATGCTGGGTCTGTGCGTTCACCAAATGAGGTACCTGAGAGAGAGACGTAACATAACGCTTGAAACTAAACATTTCAGAGTGCGTAAGTCATTTCTGCTAGACCAAGGATTCTGTGTGGAATAGTAAAAAGTGCTACAGTTTCTCTCCTCATATTCCTGGCTCTTGTTTATTAACAAAACATGAGAAAGAATTAAATATTAAGTTGACAAAACTGAGATTCTGATTGCCTTGAGAGTTTGTGCATCAATCTTTTACCAAGAGAATTATTATAATCTGTCAGTTCTTTCAGGTTGCTTGGACAGGGCAATCAATGTCTTAAAACAAATTATTCTGAGAAGCACTGCAAAATTAAATACTACACCAAAATGAGCAACACTGCAAAGACGAAAAAAATAATTTTATAATTTCAAATTTAGAGCCACATTTCATTCCATTGGAAAAAGACAGGGCTGTGGGTCCTTAATGGGTGAAACAAACAACAACAAAAATCTGCTATTTAGCCTTTTAGAAGGCTAAAGGCCAGTTTAGATTAACCACAAAAGCTTTATTGTTTAGGCAGGGCCCCAAGAAAATATGATCCATGTAAGTCTCACTTTAAAAATGCACTTCTTGTCATATTTTCTTTCCCAGAATGAACAATAAAAAGTACCCTTGTAACCCAGCTACCGGGAGCCCACCTACTGAAAATATTTGAGCAAATCTGACAGGTGAGGTAAGAAAAGTTATTTACGTATGGGTTGTATTGAGTTTTCATTCCCTCTGCATTATTGAAAGGAGTGTTTGGAGGTTTCTGCCTTGGAAGATCAAAAAGCTGACAGTGAAAGTGGAGGCAGTGCATTTATTACCATATTTTTGTGAGGTCGTTTGCTCTTGTATTCTTCCTGCGGTTCTTGAGTTGCACAGATGAAACACTGATATTCTCTGTTCATCCATATCTTTTTGCAGTGCCAACCCCAGAAGAGTATGCAAAAAACCTTTCACAGCCCTTGTACATATCAGATTGCAGTAACTCCATTTTTTTTTTTTATGAGTCCCTGTTTTATACCACTGACAAAAGGTGTGGGAATAGAAAAGAAAGAAAGAACTAGGGTGGTGGTGGAAAATATATTCCCTTCCATACACACTGTAAATATGCATAAAAACTAGAAAGAATGCGGTTGTATAATAATAATTCTTCAATCTATAAGAAAAAAAAAGGACAATCCAGTATCTGGGCTGTGAAAGGATTACGTGTAAGTTTTATACATTTAACTTAAGAATTATTAACATTTTTTATAGACCCAATAGACTTTTAGTTATTAGAATTGAATAAAATGTACTACCATTTGGTCTTACCCCAGGTTATTTGGAAAGTTGTCACTTGTCTGACAGCTTCAGCTGACATACAGAGTAGCAGATCACAACTCATGCTATTGAAATAGGCCTGACGAACTCTGTATTTCCTGAGGGGGCTGATTGATTGTTTCTAGTGAGCCAAAGGACAGATCCTAAAGGACACTTGGAGCCACATTGTGTTCCCCTATTTGTTATAGAGATTGAGGGTACACAGACCCTCCGGCTAAACAGAAGAGGACACTCTATGCAGAAACGATGTGGGACCTTATGCTGTGGCAGCTATAGCTAGTGTGATAGTTTGCTCTGCCCAAAAAAAATTTTAGCTCACTTTCCCAGGGCACCAGATTTGAATTTTAAAAACTAATTTTAGGAGGTCAGATCCATTGGGTCTCCAAAAAGCTCCCAGTGCAGGACAGCAGAACCCAAACAGCTCATTCAGAGCCTGGATGCCCCTGGCAGGAAAGGGAGATTGTGGCCCAAGCATAAAACTAATAAATGCCAAATAGTGAATGCTCGAAGAACCTAAGTCTCTCTACACATGATTGTGAAACAATGTCAGTGGCCTCTCCCTCCTCCTACACATTTTTTCCCCTGGACAGTATTTCCCCTAGAACAACTATGTTATATTGCTGCAGACACTATATATATGTGTGTGTATATGTATATATATATGTTCTATGTTATATTCCTGCAAAGTTATCTAAATAAAAACGAAAAAGTGTTAGCAAATTGTCTGAAAGCATCCTTTCTTTTTTTTTTTCTTTTTGCTTTCTCTTATATTTTCAGACAACTATTCCCTAACTCTATTCCCTTCTCCAAATACTTGAATACCTGTTTTTATAGCTGGACTTGTATGGTATTAGTTAAAGGAAAAAAGAATCATTGAACAAGTCCTTGCTGGTTCTAATACAGCGGGATTTGCATCATCTACCAAAGAAGATGGTTATAACCTCCAAACCAATGAGCTGAAATAAATTTCTCCCTATTGTTTCTATTATAGTCACAAAACTTCCCAAACTTGGTATATCCGGTTAACAGTTCTGTTTTAATTAAAAAGGGCTACATAAAATGTTCTTTACTTGCTGTGGAAGCTTTGTCCCATGATAACTCACATGTGAGTGTGAGGAAGCAATCAGTCAAAAATTAATCTCTGGCAGCAATGGATTAGTGGAGGCAAATTAAATGAAAATATGTTGCCTTTTGAGTGACGAAAACTTCTAAAAATGCAGCTTCTCAGGCAGAACAAGAAACATTAGTATTTGGCAAACAGTATTCTCATTTTAAGATAATATATTTTGTAAAATGTTTCAGAAGTCTAGTAATTATTTCTTCTGTGTTAACATGGCAACATAAGCTGCAGGATGTAATGCAAGGGTAATGCCTGGGTAATCTATAATCAATGTCAGAATCTGCTATAAATGTGAATGCTAGAGCATTGTCTCCCTTGCAGTTATTATCATGACAAGATTTCAATACTTGTCCTGTTCTTTATATAATTGTACTTGTTCTTTATATAAATGGAAAAAATATGTACTAATTCTACTTCCTAGATATAATTCATTTCAAGGATTTTTATCTTTCCTGAACACCTTGCAAGATAGTCATTGGTTTCCTGAGGAGGCACAGAGGAGTTCAACATTTAAAAACAATGTTCATACTTTTAGATTCAGTTTATAAATACTTTATAATAAATACCTTCTTCAAATCCGTTAGACAAATAAACACCTTATAAATACTAATTCATGCTAAAAAAAAATGTAGCATACATCTGTATGGTGAATAAAAAGAGGAAGCTAATTCTCTTTTATTATTCCTTAACTTCCCTGTTGCCCCTTCTGGCTGATCTAGGAGATCTTTAAGATAAGCTTTAAGATACGTTTTCAGGCTGTCCTTAAAGCATTCAGTGCTTTTTTGCCCCAGTTTAATAATACTAATAGACCATGGGCTGCTCAGTCCTCTGAGTTGGAGGACCATAACTATTGGAACAGTGATTTTTTCATTTGTGGACACTGAAATTGTAAGGGACCAGTTGTATCAGTTAAAATTTCCTAACTCCAAGCAGCCTGATGGGATTCATCCCAGAGTACGGAAGTAGCTAGCAGAAGTTACAGCAGGACTCTCAATAATCTACCAAAGGTCTTGGGAGTTTGGAGAGGTCTGCAGATGCATCCTGGTGTCCATCAAACACAGCATAACCAGCCAGTCAAGAGAGGTGATTATCCAGCTCTATTCAGCGTTGGTGTGGCCTCACCTTGAATACTGTGTGTAGTCCTGGGCCACACAATTTAAGAAGGATGTGAAGGTCCATGAATGTGTCCAGAGGAGGGCAACAAAGCTGGTGGCAGGGCTGGAAGGAGTGTCCCATGAAGAGCAGCTAAGGAATTTGGGCTTGTCTAGTTTGGAGAAACGGAGGGTGAGGGGCGACCTCATTGCTCTCTCCAGCTTCCTGAGGAGGGAAATGGAGAGGGAGGTGCTGATCTCTTCTCTCAGGTATTCAGCGATAGGACACGTGGGAACAGTTCAAAGCTGCACCAGGGGAGGTTTAGACTGGACATTAGGAAGTATTTCTTTACTGAGAGGGTGGTCAAACACTGGAACAGGCTTCCTGGAGAGGTGGTCGATGTGCCAAGCCTGTCAGTGTTTCAGAGGTATTTGGACAAGGCCCTGAAGAACATGCTTAAACTTCTGGAGAGCCCTGAATTGGTCAGGCAGTTGGACTAGATGATCATTGTAGGTCCCTTCCAACTGAAATATTCTACTGTACCCTGTTCACTCATGTTTGTCCATTGGCTTCTGCCAGAAAAAAAAGCTGATTGTAAAAATCTTTTCTAGGAACATGGACACTTCTTATTACACACTATTGCCAGAAAAGGAGAATCTTCTTCAGTGTTTGGGACAGTTATGCCATTAGACATGCAGTTCTGATGCATGCTGAATTACAGAAGCTGTGGGATATGTAATTTTAGGGAAACATTAACATTGCCTGTCTGCCTCTTTGTTGGAAAAGACCACATATCATCACAGAAACTGTACTTTATCAATACATACAAACCATGCAGGTAGTAAAAATGCACTTGCTTTTGGTAATATCAAAAAGTACAAAGCTGTAGAGAAAGCCAGGTAGATATCAACTCTATCTTCTTTGTTTGTCTCATGCTCCAAACAGAATGCATAATATCCCATGTCAGGACCTTGATTCTCCACAGTAGATTTTCAATCCACCTGAAAAAGCCCCAGTAGCTGTCATCAGGCAGAGCTTGAAGGGTTCGCTTGGAATCGGTGGCAAAATACTCTGGGTTTAGAATCAGCTGCCTGAGGTAATGTGATTTCTGTTACTACTAACATATATAATGTTTATGCATATACATCAAGCCATAAGGTGTATATGGTTTGTTTAGTTTTTAAGTCAACAATTCCAAGTCATAAGCAGTTCTTAGACAAGGAAAACAGAGTGAAAACTTGATTATTCATCCATTACGTAAGTTTGTAAATTGGTGGAAAACAGTACTTCCTTTATGCGGTACTGGAAAACAATATTTTTCCAGAAACATTTTATCTGTAGAAACTCCAAGACCCAAGAAGCAGAACTTCAAACATAATTAGGTACTTAATCAACCAGTCAGCTGCCTGAGAGAGGCAGAAGCTTTAAGATCTTTGCCTCACTGAAAGTTAAGTGTCTAAAAGTTAGCATCTAGTTTAAGCAAGCCATGACAGATCTTTCCATTGTCACTGGAGGTAATGAGGCACCCCTGGAGGGCTGTTCATCTTACCTGTCGGACAGACCTTTCTCAGTGTGGGAGGAATCTTCCTGTAGAGTCTTTCATTTATTTTTTCCCCTTCATTGACTATAAAGGAAACTTTTTAGCAGATAGATTAATTGACTCAAACCTTGATTCAACCTAATTAATGCCATGCCTCACCAAATTAAATGCTTTCTTCAATTCCTAGATGTCTTGGAAAACAATAAAATCCTCCACTTTCATGTCGGTATGCAAGCAGAGCGTGGAAACTATTAACTACAAAAGATAAGATTTCTCAGAGAGGGAGGCAGGTGTTGCCAACACAAACCAGGAATTAAATGAAGAGTAAAACAATATAACTTTGGTAAATATGCAACTAGTGGGGTCTGAAACGTTACCCTCTCTTTTGACCTCCACTCACAATATTTTGTGTTTTGTCAATGCCCCAGTGAGTGCAAGACCTGTGTTCAACGCTCTGCTCTGAACAAGGAATGACAAAGCCATTATCATGAGACTGTCAAGACAGCTGTAAAGGTTGTATCCAGTTCTGGCAAGACCTATGCATAGCCAGAAGATTAAGTCCACAGTTTCACATTTTCCCAAGTAATTGGTTAATTACCTTGTGTTTCATCACTATTTTGGAAAAATAAACAGTTATTTCTTGCTCTCCTGGTTTTCCTCCATGTGATCTCAGATTTTATTAAGAGGGATCAATTTAATCTAAAACTAATCTCTCAAAGCAGTAGATAAGAACAAGTTAATAAGAAGCATGTCAAATATATTCAAGAAATGAGAATTTTACTGAAACTTGTCCTGAACAACAAGAGATCTCTTCACGAAATCATATTTTTCCCTATATTTAAAAATAATCTATGCATAAATTGGTCTGTATTACATTCAGGAAAAAAAATGCATATTTTTGCATCTTTAATAAGATTCCTGCTAACTTTCACATTGTCACATTATTGCAAGCAGCACAGAAATGCAATTCAGCTTATGCAACATTCAAGAAACATCAATATCAGATTGAACAAATGAGTAAGTATATTATGAAGAGATCTGACCTCTAATTAGTGAAAATGAACATAATGTTTAAAGTTATTTGAAAGCATGTGTCTTTAAAAATGTTTGGTATACTTAGTGATCTTTTTATTGATAGTACTGATGGTTCGAGAGTATATTGTGGGTTAACCCCAGTGGGCACCTGAACTTCTCTCTCACTTGCCCTCACCAGCCCCAATGGAACAGGGGAAGAGAAAAGAAAGAACAAAAGCAAGAAAGCATAGGGGTCAACATGAAAAAAAATGTTTAGTAAGTGGAGGCTAAATGGAATAAGAGAGAAGAAAACAAAACAAGTGATGCAAAGGCAATCACTCACCATATCCTATTGGTAGACTGATGCGCAGCCAGTTCCTGACCAGAAGATGTTTAACCCTCCAGACCCCCTTCTTTTCCATTTTATTGCTGATCATGATGTGATATGGTATGGAATATCTCTTTTGTTAGTTTGAGCCACCTGCCCAGTTATGCCTCCTCCCAGGCTATTGTGCTCCCCCTGGANGGGGGGGGGGGGGGGGGGGGGGGCAGAGTGAGAAACAAAGAAGGACTTGATACTGTGCAAAAACTGTTTGGCAAAAGCTAAAACACTACTGTGCTATTGGTACTGTTCTGGTCAAAAATCTAAAACACTACACCATATGAGCTGCTATAAAGAAAATTAACTGTATCCTAGCCAGGACCAGTACAATAATCAAACTGTCAACTTCTCTTCTTAAATGTCTGTACTCAGGGTTTAAGACTACTATATATGATAATGATTTTGAAACAAATGATAAAGCAACACAATACATGAATGCATCCAGAAATTACTTCAATATAAGGTTATCACTATTTGTGATGTTTGACAATATGCAAACTGATTCCCAAAGCATCAATATCAACAGGTCAATTTAAATGATATTACAAAATTAACATTACCAAGAACTGTTTTTTATGTCGGGTATCTGTTATAACCGGTCAAAAATACTATTTTAACTTGCCAAGTGGAACTCAAAATTACAAAAAAGTGTTTGTTAATCTAAAAAACATAATCATTCTTTGAAAGATGAAAAGATCAACTGTGTGAAAAGCACACCAGTTTGGTTAAGTGTAACAATGATCTGTGTCTGACAACATTTAAACCAAACTGTAACTATCAGGAAAGTTTGGCAAGTTTTTAGGGTATCTATACGATTTCATAGAATCATAGAATGGTTTAGGTTGGAAAGGACCTTGAAGATCATCAAGTTCCAACCCCCCCTGCCATAGGCAGGGACACCTCCCACTAGACCAGGTTGCCCAAGGCCACCTCCAGCCTGGCCTTGAACACCTCCAGGGATGGGGCCTCAACAACCTCTCTGGGCAACCTGTGCCAGTGCCTCACCACCCTCAAAGTGAAAAACATCTTCCTAATGTTCAATCTAAACCTGCCCTCTTCCAGTTTGAAGCCATTCCCCCTTGTCACATTTCTGTGACATCAAGTAAGTTTTGTGATTGTGTTTCACAACAGAAGCAGACTGTTTAAAACAGCTTTTGGTTTAGGTGCATATAAATATTTTCCCAAAGAAAATTGACATCTAACATGATGAAAATTGCCAAGACCAACATGTTCTTCCCCATATGGAAAAATCCCCTATGGTTCATATAGCAGAGCTGAAGAAAAACTACATAGCCCTGGAACCATCAAAACAAGTGGTTCGATGTTGGTTGCTGGAGCAAAGAAATCCATGTCTATTTGATGCGTGCCTCAGTTGATTGCTGTTGAATTGTGAGCTTACCACTGAAGTTTCCAATGTCTGAGGCATTCAGAAAGCATCTCTTCAAGGACCTGTGTGGATTGTCTGATGTCTATATAGGAATGACTTCACACCAGAGACTCTGCACAAACCGCTGGGATTTTTTGAGGGCTCTTTCTCTGCCTTGACCTTTTTCACTAAATCTTACCTGAGACGCCTACTCCTGTGGCACATGTGGAATAACTTGGCCCACAGGGCAACAGATTTACTAGGAAAATTGACTCCATTCCAGCCAAACTCAGCACACCTAGTGAAGGAACAAGCAGGCAAACACACGTACAATATGATCCCTAAGCTGAGCTAAACATTGTTTTGCCTCTCTCAGTTCAGAATGAGATGTCCAAAGTTTCCGTTTAAGTCTAAACCTTTCACTGGCTTTATATAAACTACACAAAATTGTAAACAGCAGACCAAGAAAGCATCCAGGAGAAAATGGGTTTATCTGTCCTAATTTGTACATCTAATGGTTAGCCATATAAATCTGCACTGGGTATTTAAGCTTCCTCTATAGTCAGTGGAGAAAAATAAGTATGCCCAGATGCCAACTTATTTCATCCAAAGATACATATATGTGATAGGACTGAAGCATACTAAAATCAGCAGAAAAAAAATCCTTCTGGATTTGCTTATCTTTGACTCTGGTGTTAACACATAGATTATACAATTCTTATAGACACGGAATGGAGAGAAATAAATGAATCTTTTTGCTTTGTGGGTTTTCGTTTCTGTACACAGATATATGAGCAGTAAATGCAAAGAAACAATACAAAAATTTTGCAGGTGTATGTACAGAACTAAGGATGTATTCAAACACAAAATGGGAATCAGTGAGAACGCTTTTCTGATGCTCTAGAAGCCCGTAGAATTCAATAGGTTTGTTAACACACTGTAACTATCCCAATAACTTATTACATATCCTACAAACTTTTAATACCTGAAAGTACAAATGGCGAGTGTTATATTGGATGACAAAAGCAACAAGATCTTTCAGTTGGGTTTTAACGCCTATAAAACAGATGTAATTTATTTTTTCTTCCTTCAGTAAAGGTTTTGTGTTTTGAAAAAGTGCAATGTTCTGACATTTGTATTCTCATCAAAAAGGTGGTGCTGTGACTAAGTAAATTGAACAGCCAACCTGAGAGAAATGTAATAAGCCTCTTGTGGTTATTGCCAGATTGGGAAAAGTACAATTTATAATCTCAGCAAAGATGTGCACACAAGTAAGGTCTGTCTTTCATCTTCAGTAAAAAGGTAGCAGATATAAGAGGGACTACAATTAACGTACTAAATTAATAATTATTTCCTGATGTTAAAGCCAACCCAATTGATTATATTATTTTGTATCAGATACCTATAAGTGATAAGGCAAGTCATAGAATTTGGAAGTGTAATTTCAGATCTGGCAATAAAATGACTGGTGAATAAGAATGATGTAGGCCATGAATAACTTCATAATACTTATTATGAAGTCAGATTCAGATTGAAAGGGACTAAATACATTGCTAGGTACATCTTTGACCAACACTGGAGAATTTGTCATAGAAGTCTCAGGCTTATCAGAATATGAGACATAAAATACCTGCATTGAACAGGTACAACAGATGGCAATAGACAACACTGGTCAGCGACTTCTTAATTGTCTCCATGCATAACACAGCCTGGCAAAGTGGATGTCCCGGTATCAATAACACTACTTCAGGGGATACAGGAGGCATATCTCCTTCTTATATATCTTTTATATCTTATATTATTTACTTTATGTATTTATTTATTTGAAATTTCCCAGTCTATATTTGTTTAAGTAACTAGAACACTGAATACTTATATCCTGTATTGGGGGGTTGACCTCTAGATGACCTCTAGAGGTCACTTTGCACCCAAACCATTCTATGATTCTATGATTCTGTTTTAGTTCAACTTATTTATTTACTTACTGCTTCCTTACTGAGTCTTACTGGTGCTCTGTTAGAGGTACAACACAACCTTGCAAGTGACCTTGTTTTACAAAACTAAAAACTTTTCTAGAAAAAGAGCCAAACTCTCTAAATTAATTAATCTTTCTTCTCTTGAGCACCACAGTTTTTCTCTAAGATAGGAATGTGCCTTCCAGCATTTGTATACCCATACATTAATCTACTTGTGTCAAGAAAACTTTTCCTCTTTCTTTTACAAAACTGAAATGTCAAAAGCATCAGCAGTAGCAAAATCATTCTAGGGCATCTTTGCATGTTTTGCCAAAGGTAATTAAGCTGTCCTGCTTCAGCCTGTATTTCCTAGTGCAATGTTTCAGTTGATTTTTCACAGAAAATTCTACCTGACAAACTGCTTGGAGGGAGGATTCCCTTAGGTGTAACACCCATCTCTGTCCCCATATACTTACAGGAAAAAAAAACAGAAGCCATGACGACTCTGGAAATACATGTGGACATTTGTTCTACAGACTACACACGCTGATGGCCTCCCCAAAAAATTAAAGTGACGCCATACTTTTTAGGTACGGATGTCCAGACGAAATCAGAAATCCTTCAGGTTTACCCTTTGCCACTGGGTATGAAGGCAGAAACATCTAAAAGGAGAAAGGCTTTGGTTTTCATAACTTTGTAGTTTTCTTAATGATTATAACCCATATTAAAAATCAAGAACCTAATCTGATTGCCTGGTTTTGGTAATATCTTCTGATGTTGACATTCCCCACTTATTCATGTGCTATTAACAGAAAAAAGCAATTCACAAAATAAAAAAACAAAACGATAAATTAAGGTCTTGTCCTGGAATTTTTATCCTTGCAAGCTATCTTTTCTTATCTTTATAGTCCTTTTGGGATGCAGATAGAGTTTTCTAAGACCTTATGAAAGGCAATGAATTGGACAAAGTAAAATTGGACAGTAAAAGGAGGGTTTTTTTCAGTAGCTGAGAAATAAGATTTGATGACTGGATCTTTTCAGCTTGGTATAAAACAAAGTCAAGCTGTCCAGTTGCATAAAGACATGGCAATATTCTATATTATGTCTCAAATCTGATAAACAATGTTCACAGACTGCTGATGAAATTAAACTTCTGACAGTCATTAAAATCCAGGAGAGGCAAACGTGATCTGAATCAATGAGATTTCTTGCATGCCCAAATTTGAATACAGGGGTGCATGCTGGTTTGCAATGCTTACACGCTGGTTAAAGTTAAAAAGTAGTACCTAAACTTCAAACATATTTGGATATAAAGACATGGAACTGCTTTTATGTATGTGGATGAAAGCTATAAATATACATACAAACTAATAATATATATAAACATGAATATAAAAAAATTATTTATAGTTTATGTATATATTTATACACACACATGCACAACTATAATTGCAGAATTCACAAACTCATGCCAGTGCTGCCATGTTGTTGCTGGACTGGATTTGCAGTATCCCTAATGGTGAAAAATGAGGTTGCTAACAGACTAGACCTGGGTTTTGAGAATCACATCATTGGAGTTTGTTGTAAATCCTGCAACACTCTACTCTGATTGTTTAATTTTATGTGCATCAAAGCCTGACTAACTGAGGGTGTGAGATGAAGCCTCTTGCAGGATAAGGAGCAGAGGATGAAATAATCCTCAAAGGTGGTCATATGTATTGCACCATCTTTACATAATTATAAGTGGAATAAGAGGCTGTTATTAAATATTGGCCTGCATTCGGGCCAGTAAATTATTCTTTTGGAATGATCCAAGAATTAAATTAATTGGTTGTGTGCATGGGGTATTACAGATTTTTTTATTAGCTACATGGCTGTCAGACATTAAATAAAACTTGAAAGTGTATTGATCAAATAATTTGAAATACTCCAAGGGGCTTAGTTATGCTTCTTTTCACCTTTCTTTCAGACTGACTGATCTGAGTGTGAGTAGTGTTGGGGTTCCTCCACTAATAAACTATTTGCTAGTATTCCTTTAACGGATGCGGTTGTTCCCTTTGAGCCAGTGTTTGTTAATTACCGGTGTTAAATGGAAATGTGCTGTCATCCCAAAAGTGGCAGCTGCTGCAGCAGAAGGACAGCATCTACTTTGGAAGAACTGCAAAATTCACATCTTGGCTACTTTAAGCCCTACGTGTCCCATGGCATTTTTACAATCAGAGAGGCCTTGGCTTGGTTGTCCAGCTGAACTGCAAACATGTAGTGAGATTTGGCCTCATTAAAATTCCTCTGTACTGCAGTCTGCCATGTACAGCAACATCTTTATGTGCAGTGTATAAAAATAAAAAAAAAATATTAACAATTAAATCTGGTATTTTGCATAAACTTCAGGAGAAATACATTTTTTTTAGCAAGGGAAACACAGTCTGTATTTAAAATGTTGGCAATATTCCCTGTTAATGGGCCCCTCACTACAAGAAAGACATTGAGGTTCTGGAGCATATTCAAAGAAGAGCAATGAAGTTGATGAAAGGTCTACAGCACAAGTCTTATGAGGAGAGGCTGAAGGAACTGGGGTTGTTAAGTCTGGAGAAAAGGAGGCCAAGGGGAGACCTTGTCACTCCCTACAACTACCTGAAAGGAGATTGTAGCAAAGGGGGATTCAGTCTCTTCTGCCAAGGAACAAGTGATAGAACAAGAGGAAATAGCCTCAAGTTGCACCAAGGGAGGTTTAGGATGGATATTAGGAAATATTTCATCACTGAAAGGGTTATCAAACATTGGAACAGGCTGCCCAGGGAAGTGCTGGAGTCACCATCCCTGGTGGTATTTAAAAGATGCGCGGATGTAGTGCTTAGGGATATAGTTTAGTGGTGGACTTGGCAGTGTTATGTTAACGGTTGGACTCGATGATCTTAAGGGTCCTTACCAATTTAAATGATTCTATAATTTAATTCAACAGCAATTTTCCAGTCTATTTTATGGCCCCCAGTTCAACATATTTTCCCCTTCAGGAAAATACTTAGACATGTGGTAAGGTACAACTAACATAAGCATAGTTAAAAGCATTTAAACACTTGTTATGGTTTGAAGAACCCACAACAATTTATCGTCATTTAGACAATTGTTCTGTCACCCGACGACCCCTCCCAACCCGCANTCGTCATTTAGACAATTGTTCTGTCACCCGCGAAGGGGAATCAGGAAAAAAAACAAGGAAACCTGAAGGTTGAAATATAACCAGATTTAACAGAATAATACTAAATAATTAACATTAATAATACTAAAGAACCAATATTGATCCCCATACCCATATAAATTAATGAGGATTATACTCAGCCCATTCTATCAGCAGGAAGCTGTGCACTCCCAGCAGTGGACAGCAAATGTCGGTCACGGCGAGCGCTACGGCTTCGGGAGGAAGGGAAGCACTCGGGGGGCCAGCACCAAGTCAAGAAGTTTTTAGGCTTGCAGGTGTCATGGAAGAGAAAAACTCCTCAGCATACTTTCTAATGTATACTGAATGTGACATTCATGGTATGAAATAACCCTGTTGGCCAGCTTGGGTCAAGTACCTGGGTCTCGTGCCTCCTCGTCCCCACACCTGGATAATTCAAAAACACTGAGACCTTGAAACCTGCATATTATAGCTGGTGATAAACTAAGTATTTACACAAATTCAGGCACTAGGGTCTTCTAAAAATGCAGTTTTCTCAAGCATTAGAAGAGACCTTACTGAAAAGTAAAATTACTGAAAGAGAAATTAGTCCTGTGTCGCTCAAACCAGGACAGCACTGTTCAGAGATATATTTGAACTGAAGCTGTAAACAGAAGACAGACCAGGAGAAATGCACATTGTGGTGAAACATTGCATCCACACCAAGTGCAGAAAATGAAATCTGCACTGACTTCAAACAAAACAAATATCTAGGGGAAAAGGTGCATATACTATAAAACATTTGAAGTAAGCTCTAAGCAGGCAGACTACATAGCAATAAGGCGTCAACACTTGACATTAATTACAACTGCTTGAGTTTTGCTTTGAATACTTTCACCTTCCCCTCTCCTAGGCTCCACCAAGAGATGCATGAATTTTACTCACCATTAACTTGATGTTTAAAGAAAATCCCTGAGATTTCCTTAGTGATTTTTGTTTAATGTATAACAAAAGAGGGATTTTGCACTCATATTTGTAAAGGGCATTGTGTTAAATGTGATTTTGTGTTCTGCTCATCTATCAATGGTTCTTGATATAGTTTATAGGCAATATGTTCTCTGCAAGATGCACCAACACAACCAGAGGCCAAAGGAAGCTGTTGCTGGTAAAGCTGGAATATGCTTAGGCAGAGAAAGGTTGGATGTTGCTGGCAGCACATTTCTTCCCAAGTACTTAGTAGCAAGCTAGAAAAAGTTGGAGACCACTTACTGAAAGAGAAAACTGAATTTTTTAAATGTGAACTCCTCTGTTTTGGTACCGATTTCAAGATCCCTTCCAACTAATGGACAATCAAGACAACGAAAGGCAAAAAAATTGTTCAAGGTCTCAAACTCTAATTATGAGATCAATCTTCTGTTGGCTAAATGTGATCCAATTNAAAAAAACAAGGAAACCTGAAGGTTGAAATATAACCAGATTTAACAGAATAATACTAAATAATTAACATTAATAATACTAAAGAACCAATATTGATCCCCATACCCATATAAAATTAATGAGGATTATACTCAGCCCATTCTATCAGCAGGAAGCTGTGCACTCCCAGCAGTGGACAGCAAATGTCGGTCACGGCGAGCGCTACGGCTTCGGGAGGAAGGGAAGCACTCGGGGGGCCAGCACCAAGTCAAGAAGTTTTTAGGCTTGCAGGTGTCATGGAAGAGAAAAACTCCTCAGCATACTTTCTAATGTATACTGAATGTGACATTCATGGTATGAAATAACCCTGTTGGCCAGCTTGGGTCAAGTACCTGGGTCTCGTGCCTCCTCGTCCCCACACCTGGATAATTCAAAAACACTGAGACCTTGAAACCTGCATATTATAGCTGGTGATAAACTAAGTATTTACACAAATTCAGGCACTAGGGTCTTCTAAAAATGCAGTTTTCTCAAGCATTAGAAGAGACCTTACTGAAAAGTAAAATTACTGAAAGAGAAATTAGTCCTGTGTCGCTCAAACCAGGACAGCACTGTTCAGAGATATATTTGAACTGAAGCTGTAAACAGAAGACAGACCAGGAGAAATGCACATTGTGGTGAAACATTGCATCCACACCAAGTGCAGAAAATGAAATCTGCACTGACTTCAAACAAAACAAATATCTAGGGGAAAAGGTGCATATACTATAAAACATTTGAAGTAAGCTCTAAGCAGGCAGACTACATAGCAATAAGGCGTCAACACTTGACATTAATTACAACTGCTTGAGTTTTGCTTTGAATACTTTCACCTTCCCCTCTCCTAGGCTCCACCAAGAGATGCATGAATTTTACTCACCATTAACTTGATGTTTAAAGAAAATCCCTGAGATTTCCTTAGTGATTTTTGTTTAATGTATAACAAAAGAGGGATTTTGCACTCATATTTGTAAAGGGCATTGTGTTAAATGTGATTTTGTGTTCTGCTCATCTATCAATGGTTCTTGATATAGTTTATAGGCAATATGTTCTCTGCAAGATGCACCAACACAACCAGAGGCCAAAGGAAGCTGTTGCTGGTAAAGCTGGAATATGCTTAGGCAGAGAAAGGTTGGATGTTGCTGGCAGCACATTTCTTCCCAAGTACTTAGTAGCAAGCTAGAAAAAGTTGGAGACCACTTACTGAAAGAGAAAACTGAATTTTTTAAATGTGAACTCCTCTGTTTTGGTACCGATTTCAAGATCCCTTCCAACTAATGGACAATCAAGACAACGAAAGGCAAAAAAATTGTTCAAGGTCTCAAACTCTAATTATGAGATCAATCTTCTGTTGGCTAAATGTGATCCAATTTTCTCATCTTAACCTAGACACATATTTGCTATCTAGTAGTTTAGAAGTACAAACAAAACATTACAGAATTAATGACTGATCAATGAAATTCAAGAATATGGTACACAGCTGGTGTTTGGCAGTGATAGTTGTTTTGTTATGTCTGATCATGTATAATATAACACACTGTATGCAGAGGTGAAAAAAGCCCCAAACTTTACATCTTTAAGACATTTTAAGACATTAACATAAGGCAGGTTATTCAGCCTGGAGAAGAGAAGGCTCTGGGGAGACCTTATTGTGGCTTTTCTGTCCTTAAAGGGGGATTATACAAAAGATGGGGACACAGTTTTGAGCCAGGCCNAATCCTGTTGGCCAGCTTGGGTCAAGAACCTGGGTCTCGCTCCTCCTCATCCCCACACCTGGACAATTCAAAAACACCGAGACCTTGAAACCTGCATATCATAGCTGGTGATAAACTAAATATTCACACAAATTCAGGCACTAGGGTCTTCCAAAAATGCAGTTTTCTCAAGCATTAGAAGTGACCTTACTCTCGTTGCAGGGGGGTTGGACTAGATGACCTTTAAAGGTCCCTTCCAACCCAAACTAATCTATGATTTTACTTCTATTTGGTGTACAGGCCAATAGTTTTTGATCCTGCTATTCAAATTCCCTCAAAAATCTAATGCAGAGTATTTATCTTTTCTTCTTCACAGCATGACCATACATTTGCCACTTGACAGGCAAATTAAGAAAAAATATCTCGTTTATATGCTTTAGCAAATGTATGTAAGCCTCTGGACTATCTTAGAATGACAGGAAATAGAAACCTGACTGGTGTTATCACAGCAGAAAAACAACAGGTTGAAGTCTGGTCTAATGTCATAGTACTATGAAATATTTAATTCCATAGAGTTTAAACACCTGTGCTGCTGTAGGGGACTATTAAAAGTTTTTCGTTATTGCTGACTGCATTCAGCAAACTTTAAAGTGTCTGTAGATCACCTCATTAAAATGCAGACCTGGACTACAGACCTTTGCAAGATGGATAAAGGGGAAGCACAGATGTTTGGGTTTTTTTTAAAAGTGATCAATAATATGGGTAACAGATATTATAGTAGCAGCAGAAAAGAAAAAGAACTCATTTGAAATAAAGATATGCCGCTGCTTCTAGTATTGTGAAGGGCAATAAAAAAGAGCAGAAATTCTTTTGGGTTTGTTTTTTAAATAGAACACAGATATCTTCCTCCAGTTTTAATAAATAATATTCACCACACAGATGTATCAAAAGATGGATTTAGGTAATTACAGCTTAAAGAAGGCTGCTATCTTGTATGCACATATAGCTAACCTATGCTAGGATTTTACACGTGTTGCACAACTGTACATACAAAAATTATTAAGGCAATTTAAGTCTTCACTAAGATGTCATTAGCGCAGTTAATGAAGTAATTGTCTGTTTAGCTTCCCTCCCTGTTGGCCATTTGCATGTGACGCTGTACAGAGAGCCCTCTGCCCTGCCCTTCTTCTCCAGACAAGACCGCCGTGACCCACTGTACGAGCTTCTGTGCAAGTGTGTTGTACTTGTCACTTTATTCTAACTTGACAAGTCAGATGAACAGGAGAGAGAAAGCTGTTGTTTTCCTTCTACACAGGAGGCAAACTGAAACACAGAAATATTAAGTAGCTAATGTAAGATTTCACGAGAAAGCTTTGGCTGGCAGGAACTAAACACAAATCACGAGCCCCTGACATCCTGGCTCCTCTGCTGGACTGTTCTCCTTGCCAGTCCACATAAGTTCTAAGATGCTTTGATGTGCTGCTCTTGCTAAGGGAAATAACAAAACAACCTTAATATACATTGAACAAATTTATTCTGGGTTCGGTAGGGTTCAGGCATGAAATAAACATCCACTGGAGTTCAGATCTGAATCTAGTAAAGCTTTTATGCAACACTATGAGGTCCACCATGGGGGAAAAAAAAAAAAGCTTTTGGTACTAGAATAACTGGCTTTTTCAAGATCTTTCTATTTTTTTTTCCTCCTTCAATTGCTTCCCAGAAGTGGTATAATGGGATCCCTGATCAAAGTAATTAAGGCTTCTAATTAATAGGGGAAAATCACATTTACATATGGTATCACTCCCAATTTCAATTAATTACTCTAGACAAGAATTTATTCCAAGTTCTCTTCCTGACAAGCTGCAAAAGTCTTTACTAATTAGTCATTTTTTCAAACATGATATCCTGGCAGAAAAAGAGAATTGGTATCAGATAGCAATCACAGTTTAAAGGAAAGAATGCACACATGACAAATCTTTCACATCTGTGAATGAGTTTAGCTATCAGTAACAATTCTGTTATTTGTCAGATAATTCTTGACCTGAGAACCTGGATCTGCTCCTGGAAATAACAATGTTTTTCCAAGGGATTTAAAACAGAAATTGAATTATTTGTGTCTACATAGTTACCTATATCATCACACTTATCGATTTGCCATGAGATGCCTGGAAACATTCTAAAACCATTTCCCACCAAAATAGGATCAGCCCTCTGCACCTGCGGACAAGCTGCCTTTACAGGAAGTTATTTGTAAATAAGACATGCTCGTATTTTGAGGGATCATCCTTTCTGCTTAACAAAATGAACATGTGACATGCAAAGATGAATTTGTTATTGGTTTTGGTTCTTTTTTCAGCAAGAAAACTGAAATTACCCTCCTGTCAATCATAAATCCCCCTGCATATTTAGGCAATCCTTATTCATGGACAGAATTTCACTGGGAGGCAGAACCAATGTAATAAATACCCTTTTCTGGCACTGCTTATTCAAGATTAACAGACTCATTCACATAACTTAGGTTCTGGGCTTGCAATTAACTGAATTTGATTGAAGACCCATTATTTTCTAGCTGTGCAGTTTCTCAAAGAAAGACTGATTAATGGTGATCTGTGATATATTTTTACTTCTGATTCATGTTCAGCCCTGGATAAAATTCACTACAAGCTGTTACTAAGCAATGGCTGTAGAAGACTGAGTAGAAGTTAAGGATCCGTCTGTTTTTAAAACCCACACAAAGCATCCATCACATCTTTGACACCTGAATATTCTTCAACAGTCTGCCCCTAAGCATGGAAGTCTTCCCTGATTAACAAATTACAACGTTTTCTGATCTCAGATAGTCACCCTAAATCACCCTAAATTGCACCACAGTCAGTGGTGAGAACAGGATATCACCTAAAATGAGATTAATCTACTGCTGCCCTATTTGGGTTAAGGGAGGCTCATGTGGTCAGTTTAGGCTTGGCCTTTAAATTACATAAGATAAATTTTGATTTGAGACTACATCTGTTCCACTACTGTATCCATAAACTAAACATTACAAACCATCTGGACCGTTTAATTATTACAACGGTCCCTGGCACAGCATTGTCCCTGGGCAAATCACACTTTCCCAAATGGTTTCTGGAAAGACTCTGGGCTGCGATGGGCCAGGAACCGTCCTTAATAGAAATTCTGCATGCAGCATATCTTGTTTTGGAGGCTAAAAGATTTTAGTAGCATGGATCTGGCCCCCCTATGCCAGCTGGCCCAGGGAATGGGTCCCAGCACCGCTCAGCTCACTTGTATAGATGCAGCCTCAGGCTACAAGCCAGTTCAAAAGAAGGATTTAAACAACTCCCCAAGCTGAGTACCACAATGGTAACCTCCCTTTGCTGGCTCATGACACTCTTCCCCACGCAGCCCAAGATGCTGTTGACCTTCTTTGCCATGAGATCACACTGCTGGCTCTTAGTCACCAACTTGTCAATCACAATCCCCAAATCCTTTTCTGTAAAGCTGCTTTCCAACTGGCTGGCCTCCAGCCTGTCCCAGTGCCTGGCGTTATTCCTTCCTAGGTGCAGGATTTTTCACTTCCCTTTATTTCACGAGATTCCAGTTTGTCTAATTCTCCAGCCTGTCAAGGTCCCTCTGAATGGCAGCAAAACCCTCTGGTGTATCAACAACTCCTCCGATTTTTGTATCATTTGCAAAATTGCTGAGGTACACTCTGTCCCACCCTCCAAGTGATGAAGATGTTAAATACTTCAATGAAGATGTTAAATCCTGGCTCTAGTATTGATCCCTCAGGTGTGCCACTAGTGACTAGACTCCAGCCGGACTTTATGCTGTTGATCACAACCCTTTGAGTTCAGCAGTTCAGTCTGCCTCACTGCCCACTTGCCTCGTCAGCACTTCATCAGTTTGTCTGTGAGGGTGCTATGGGAAACAGTGCCAAAAGCCTTAATACGAGATAAAACATCTACTTTGTACCCATGCTCCACCAAGACAGTAATTTCATCATAGAGGACTATCAGTTTGGTTAAGCATGATTTCCCTTTCACATATCAATGCTGCCTACTGCCAATCATCTTCTAGTCCCTTGTATATCTGCTCCATCACCCTCCCAGGAATCAGTGTGAGATTAACCAGCCTGTAGTCCCCAGATAGCATTCAAAAAAATTTGCTTCTCGATGAATACTTACCTCTGGGAAAAGGGGCCTTCAACCTGGGTCATTATCTGCCCAAGTCATCCATCTGTCTGCCCACCCATCAAACTTTTACAGTAATTTTTGAAACTGTTTTTAGCACAGTTGACAAAAGGGTAGTAATCCACACCGTATTAAGTTGCATGGAAATCAGTTTTGTTAATGTCTTTTTTTAAAAAAATTGCTACTAAGACTGGCAGAACCTGACCCATCAGTCAGGACCTTGTCATTCCAAAGTAGCTACAGCATATGTCAAGTAACAGCAGGCAGCAAGCCAGAGAAAACAGGCAGCAGATAAGGGGAAGACAGGTATATTTTGAGGAAAAACTACAGGAAGAAGTTTGTCATTAGAATTACAGAGCAGTTTGGGTTACAGCAGTGAGGAATATAAGGTACATAGGACACAGTTCCTACGCGTGTACAGGCCATCAGGCACCACCAGCTCTGCTCCTCATACAGCAAATTGTTCTGATAAAGTGGATGATGCTGAAGTATTTGTGCTGCAGTGAATGTTGGTACTTGCTCAGTACAGACCCTTCAGCAGACAAAGGCATCACACTGCCCGATTTGTCAATCTCAGTCGGTTTGCTGCCTTGCTGCAGAGCTGGGTGACTTTGAGCTTGGCTACATGTAAAAGTAGGCGTGAAAAGTGGGCTTTCAACTCTAACAGTGGGATGCTGTGAGAGTTCACATGCATCCAAGTTTAGGAATTCACATTTTTAAAAGAGGTCACGGTATACAACTTTGGGCATAGAAATGTAACATTCACTTCAGTTTTATTGTATATGTCTTTTTTTTTTTTTTCATTTTTTTATCTCACCTCAGTATCATCAATCACAATAGATTGACACTTTGAGTAAAAATGTCCACTAAATAGGTTTGGAAGTGGACTTCATAAACCTCATGCCACTGACACCTAGTTTTAAATTGTTTAAAACCAAAGAGCCAGACTAAACCTGTTAAACCTTAGCAAATATATTGCATAAGGTAAGAAAGACATTTGGAAAGCTTTGCTTTCCTTTCATAAAGGTACACACAAGGTGAAGCACAGCTTTAAGAAGTGCAATTTAGGTCCTCTTGTTGTTCAATAGTTAAAATTTGATTGGTGGCTATATCAGACAGTTTAATGCCTTTTACTTTTTCAATATCTCTCACAAGGGGTGAAATCTCCTTTCCTCCCTTCAAAGTGAACAGCTTCTCTTGTACCCATTTGCAAATGCAATTCCTAAGAGTAAGGTCTGAGCCGCATGATGCCACACTGTAAGCCACATAGGGGGAGTTAATTAGCACAGACAGTTCAAGGGACTGTATTATATCTGCATATCTTCTACTACATCTACTTTCTCCCCGGCTTGTACAGTTCTGTTTCTGCACTGGAAGTTTGCTGCACGCAAAATTGCTGCTGCAATCCAAGAAAGTTCTGCTTATGGAAAGCCTTATCAGGCCCTGCACAGAAGGATAATAACACATCATAATAACATGCTACGTACGTAACAGTAGCATTATACTAATAACAGACCATATTTATAACAAGTCTCTGAAACAAGGATTCAAGTGCAATTTTGATAGTGGCCAAGTTCTAGGCATGCACTTCCACTGTACTTTGGAACTATCAAGCTCACATACAATTAATAATTTTAAATTTCTGGCACTTACTTTCTTTGATGTCCAGAATTTTCAGAAAAAGAGGAGGAAGAAGACAACCCTCACTTTTCTCTTCAGCAATATTCTCTGTCTCTCTTCCTTCTTTTATTTCATACATTCTTGCTGGCCTTTTAGACTTGGTTCACTGCACCTGGCAGTGTTCCTCAGGATGATGCTGTCAGCTGGAAAAAAAAAAGAGAGGCTAGGAGGTGAATGCAAACAAATCGCATTTGTTTGCATGGCTTGTTAAATGTGAATGACCTTCTTTTCCTTGTCTTACTTGTAAGGCTTGGAAATCAAAAGCAGAGACATGAATGTGGCAATGTGAAGGAGGAAAAATATTGTAGGTACAGGTGTAACTGATCAAAGAGCCTGTCTGTTGCTGACACCAGCTGGCAATAAGTGTAGAAATACTATTTAAAGCACTAAAGATTCTGAAAAAATTATGCAGCTATACAAGTTAGTTCTTAGTAGTTGGAGAATATTTGTGATGCAGAACAAGAATTCATTCCTAATCAATGTTGCAACAACTAAGGACACCAGGAGACAACTCAAACTGGTAGAGGGTATGAAAATATGTATAAGGATGCAGTCTTGGGACCATAGGCAAATCATAGTCTGTTATCAGAGGATGTGGAACAGGTTATCTTAAGCCACAGAGTTTTTAAATCATTTCTGTTAGAACATCTTTCCTAGGATTTGTTTCTTCCCAGATTGTCTGTAAATGGGGATGTGTTTTGTCCAGCAACAGGAAGCACCACCTCTTACATTTGTTTTACACTGTTTAACTAAAGTAATTGGAAAATATTATCCACCATATGCTACTTCATTTCAGTGAATTATAAAATGTACAGAAGCACAGGCATAGCAATGATTAATAGTTAGTCTTGTTTCAATGAACACAGATCCTGGCATGCTGAAATTGACTGATGTCGGTGCTGCCTGGCTACAATTCCTTACATCATTAACACCAGTGCCGAGTGGGATGTTATCAACACTTCCGAGGAGGAACTATATTTCATTTTTGGTAGCAGAGGCAATCCTGAAATAACATATCATTATTTACCAGCATATGTAAACTAGCTGTTTATTTTACATTATACCTTGGCCTTTGGCCAACAACTAGTCCCTGTACTGCCTTTGGGAAGCACACAATATGGATGTAGAGGAGTTTCATTCCCATTATATTTTGAGCTCTAGTAATTAGCCAGTTATTTACCAGTTTAAGATTTATATATCTACTTTCATATGGTGCTAACCTAATTTGAATGTTGTGTGAGTGCCCAGCAGAAGTGCAGGTGTGTCTCACCAGCCCTGCTCCTCATCCCATTTGCCTGGTGGGCACATTGTTCATGCGAGACTTGCTTCATTAAGGAAATCAACAAAAACAAATACTTATTCGGGAAGGATATGAAACAACGTTTACATCTAAACATAATTGGAAAGTATAGATTAAAACTGCAAAAGAAAAATTCTGTTTATCTGTAAAAAGGTAATGGTAGTCCATCATTTGCCCAACCACAACTGGAACTTGGAGCATCTGGCACCTTTTTGTAATCTGATCTAGACAATTAGAAGTGAAGGCATCCAGAGTAATGCAATTGTATTGCCAAACATTATTTTGGCACTGTATATAAATAATTATATGTATGTTTGTGTACTTATATATAATATGTATAATTTTAAAAACTGTATAGTGTCCTTTTCAAAAATACTGGTCTACGAGGTTGTCTGTAGAAACACACTTCTGCTGCATAGCTATTTTTGACATTTTTATTTTTCTTCCTCAGATTCTTCAGAAGAAAAGAACAGAGCTGCTCTTTTTGGTGTTTAGAGCCCTTTCCGACTATCCATTTCCAGTCAGATATGTTATTTACCCTTTCCCTAAGAAGCTTTTACAACCTTGTCTCACTTAATAAAGCAAAACGAAAGACATTACCAGAGCAAACTGGAAAGACTGAGCGGTGGGCATGACATCTGGTCACTGTTTAATTTTCATGCGGCTCTACCAGCAATTTTTTCTGTCACAGCTGACACATTCTTTGTGTTAGGTTGCAGTGAAAAGCTAGCAGAAGGAAGGTGGGAGATGAAAGGTGGGAAGCAGCCAGACACAAATAGAGGAAAACCAGTTCCATGCCTCAAGATCCAAGCAAGTAAAACCCTTCTATCCAGACTTAAAACACATGAAAATTGAAACAGGGGCCTCACTCATTCCTCTTTTATAGAAATACAAGCCAATATGCTCTTCTGTAATTGCCTTAAAAAAATTCTGCGCTATCTTGTTAGTTTGAGAGAATAAATTGCCTCAGAGCTCTCTGCCCTCTTCCTTTTTTATAGTTTGTTCTTTTATTTTTTCACCTATGACTGCAAACTTCAAGTGATGTGAAATACGTGACTCTGGAAGTGACAGGGGAATAATTTCTTTGGTGATTGGCTTAAGAGAGAAAGAAAAATAGGAGCACTGAGAGTCAAGGCTAGCTCCCTGTTACAGGGGACTACTTTTCCCTGTAGTACAAGCAGTATTTCTGTGAGCTTTATTTCTTTTCCAACAGAGTACAAGGGGTCAGCAGAAACCTGTAGCTAATGTTAAATTGCATTTCAAAACCTTAAGCTTCCTTCGCTAAAAATTCATCATTTCTGTGGAAACTTTGGTTCCCTCTAGCAACATTATGCATCACTCTGACTAACACTGCAGCGCACTGCCAAAAGCACTGAACAAATGCAGCATTAAGGGAGCTGTATGTTCACACCTTTTGCTGTGGGGAAAATCAATGCTGACAACTCTTCTTTCAGAGGCCAGAAATTCCTCTGAAAACGCTTTCAGTGCAGGTCTCCGAAGACCGTGCAACTGCTTATATCTTGGGTAGATTTGAGAGCAATGCATATTCCCACTGGCGGGGCAGGAGAGGAAGCAATGCTGTATATTCTCGGGCAACTGACACCAGTGGACTGATTGCTTCTGACCACGTGAGGAGATACAAGACCCAATCTGTGACACTATTTAGCAACAAACAAAAAGATATGACTATGTATCGCCAAAAAAAGTACAGGCTTTAAATCTACACACACACATACACATGCACTCACCTCCCATATTGCAGCTATAGAGCACAGGGAAAAAGAGATGATTGAGTAACAAGAGGCAGGAGTCCTCAGATTGATCCTGACTCACATTTCTGCAGTATGAGCATCGGGTGAATAACAGCAAAGCTCGACATGGATGTCATAGAGGTCAGCTTCATGGGCAGAGTGATGCAGCCATGACCACCCCTCCTGCTTCAGTTTTCTTGTGCCAGCTTCTCTGTTCTTTCCACACAAAAGCAATAGGACTGGCAGCA
Source organism: Anarhynchus alexandrinus (assembly GCA_008711295.1). Classification (NCBI taxonomy): domain Eukaryota; kingdom Metazoa; phylum Chordata; class Aves; order Charadriiformes; family Charadriidae; genus Anarhynchus; species Anarhynchus alexandrinus. The sequence goes on along the minus strand of VUYV01000079.1, from coordinate 2,264,336 downwards.
TGAGTTAAAATGAGGAAACATCCCATCACCATTCCTTGCACACCCAAGCATATGTTCAGGGACTTGCCATTTCATATCACACCTTGGCATCTGAGTAGCTCAAACTAATCCATCATTTTGAGGCAGTAGAGTCCCCTGTGACTGATTCAGATGATTGTGTATTTCAGCTGATCGTTTGTTCTCTTGTGATTTCTAAGTAACATTTATCTTGATACCCCTTTGGCAATCCTGCTCTTTCTATCCAGCGTGATTTTATGCAGATTTGTATAGGCATATGGTCTTCTACGTCTCATCGCTGATGATTAACAGAACATTCATTTGCATTTTACTTGTATCAGGATGATGTGGGAATTTCTACTTTGTCCAAATAAGATTATGAAATTGTGCAGTACCAGAGAGACAATGTAGTTATATTAATGATGTGTGTGTGCTGGGGGTGGGGAGGGCATTAAGCTAATTCTCCATATGGAAAAGAGGTCATAATTGTGGTGCTTCTTTTCCATCTCTGATTTTTTTCCTGTCTTCCTCTGCTAGACTAGAGGTGGCAAAAGACAAATTCACAAACATGAAACATTTATTATTCTCTTGCAGTTTCTGGTGGAAATTGGCAAATTTACAAGTGATAAATCACCTTATTTTGGTACTCCACTGGAGAATTAGACTATTAAACAGGCCTTTTACTGTACTGAGAGAACATCTGACTGTTCTGGGAAACAGGAAAAAATTGGAGGAAACAATGCAAAGAAGTAAATATATATTATATGTGTGTGTGTGTACATATAAATATATAGTGTATGTATTTTATGTGTATTTTTTAAAAAACAAAAAACTTTTGGTTCTGATTCAGATCCTGGTCTTTTCTGTTTCAGTCAGCCAGGGACATGTCAGTAATACTGCATATTAATGCTATAGATTTTATTGGAAAACAGCCTGGTTTAAACAGATAGTGTTGTTTTCCAAGAATACAAGCATCTATTATGTCATGAATAAATGCTACTTCTCAGGTCATTATCACCATCTCTTCTTAATTACTGAGACTCGAGGCAGTCCTGCTGATCGCCCGTGTGCATGCTCTTCATAAAAGGTAAATCCAAAATTGCCAGTGTCCTTGGGATTTTGCCAGCTCTCTTTTCTGTTCCCGTTCAGTCACACTCAGCTATGAAGGGTGTAGATGATCTTAGCAGATACCGGTCTCTCCCCAGTGGTATCAATTATTGAGCTGCTGTGCTGCCTGGAGTTGCATTTGCGTTTTTGCTGACTGACAAGAGTCTTGGTTTGCTTCAGCCTCTTGATTCCTTGATCGTAAATCTGAGTACTCAAGGCATCATGGGCCTGTACCTCGTTATTGGAAATACACGGTAGTGACACCTGTAAGAACATATATTCACCTAATAAGGCTGAGCACATGCAGAATTGCACAAACAGATGCAAGGAGTAATCTGAAGAAGTTTCTGGTAATTGGTTATAGCTGCCTTCTTATTCTTTCTCTCCTCCCACCTACAGCAGGTAATATAAGTTTATTCATATTCCAGGCAAATAACAAAGATTGTGAAAGAAGCTGAACTGGAAGATTTTGTTTGTTTGTTTAATTAAAGGGTATTGCAAAGCTCCTTTTGCCTGGAAATCACTTGTAATGTTTCTTGTGTATATGTTATTTACAGCACATTTGTTTCAAGAAGTAAAAAGTTTATCTTGCTCTATAAGTGCATCCTAAGAACCGAGTGCCATTTGTCACAAATATGTACTGTCAAGAAAGGCATCTCAACACAAAGGAGCAGGAGCAGCTGTGCTAAATCTGTTGTGGTACATGTACAGCCTGTCATTTGTTATGGAGAAATAATAATGGCTCAAAAGCGCAACTCCAGCAGACAGCGATGAGCTGTCAGGGCTGAAGATGCAGTGAATGGATGAACTCCTGCTTGTTTTCTGGAGTTGCTTCTGTGTATGCCGTTAGATTAGTTTGGCTGAACAAGACTGACATAAAGATTGATGTAACTTACTGGCTGCAGAGCCCCTCTGAAAAGCTGTTCTCAGTCTCTTTCAGGAGGAATCTTGCATTCCAGTGAATTACTCCATACATTAGGCAAGGTACGACTTACGCTTTACTGAGTTCTGATGTACGTCCGCATGTTTCTCCAGGTTCATTCCTTCATTGCCTTATTTCAGAAGGACCTCATATTATTTTTTGTTCAAAGTCCTAGAGAAGATTAAAGAAATTTAAATGCTGGTTCTTCAAGCATGTACTTGTTTTAAGAATGAGAATAATCTCCCCTGCCTTCAACAGCACTATTCACATGTCTAATGTTAAATGTACTCTTGCTCATTTGGACCTTTTTGTGAGTGTTCCTCAATTTTCAGTGAACTCTTATAGTACATTTAATAAAGCTTTGAATAAAGTCTTACATACATACAAGGGAATTAATGTCTACTAATTGCAAAGCTTTCAAAGTACTATAGAGGCTCATAGTGCTCTTACAGCTGATCTACTTCCAGTTAATTATCAGTCTCAGTAAATTTATGCTAAAAGATTGGTACAAATAATGAGTCAAACAATAGGATTTTTACCTGAGGAAAGAGTGTGGAATTAAGTCCAAATTTAGATTCCCCATCTCTGGGAGAAAAAACTCAAATGTATGTCTCAAACTGCTCGAAAACCTGGAGAAATTTGAACTGTGTCTCATTTGTCAAATCTGAGAAGAGACGAAATCTTATTAAGTTTTGATTCATATTACACTAGTCAGTTCTTCTTAGATTAGTTTTGCTGAGTTAGAAAACTCACGCTTTGCAACTTGATTTTATTATCAGTGCAAGACCACAGGGCAGTCATCTTTTATTCTGACATTATTAAAAAATTGAATGTGATGAAATATGTACTGAATGTTATGACTAGGAATCTTTTTTAAAAAAAAAAAAAATTTAGTCTTTTATTAAATAAATTAACCACAATTCCAATATCTGCATACAATAAAACCATTTTTCAAATTATGGCAGATAACTATACAACTTAGCTCAATATTATAGGCTTTTAGACCAAATTTTGGCTAAAGATAAATTGGAAAACATTGCTTTTGGCTTCTAGTATGAATATTGCAGGCTAAACTCCACTTCTCTTACGCATAAAAAATGTTCTTGATTTATTGAGAGTTTATTTTATTTGTAAAGAATTCAGATGAGTACTTTTCTGTACATCTTCTGGGAAAAAAAAACCCACATCTACTTTAGATAAAATTAATATTTTGTTTCAAGTTTCAAGATAGTAAACAAGTTATTTTTCATATGGGATAATTCTATAAATAACATTAATAAAGTAACAGAATTCTTTTTCTTTGGAAACTTATATAGTAACTGTATTTTTTTTCTAGTTTGACTATTTGATTTATAGCATCTTGGAAAAATCTTACTTTTCCAGAGAACTTATTTGTCTAAGCTCTATGGAATACTTGAAATCTCTTAAAATGTCCTCTTGTAGTATTACATTTCTGGATTTGGTCTGTGTACTGCCTGAGGAAGCTGGAATTAGATATACTATCACTGTGTAACATAAGGCTACTGTAACATAATTAGTAAAATTCTTTTATCAAAAAAAAATATTAATAAGTATTTCTTTTCTTTAGATTTACAATGATAAGGTGCCTAACGATTTCTTTATCACATATTTTACTCCAGAAGCCTACAAATGTTTTTAATCAAGATAATTTTTATTGAAAATATAGTTGTGAAATTTTAATATTTACAAATATTATTAGCTTTTTTTTTTTACATCAAGAATTGTGAAGTAATGAGTATTTGTAATTATTTTGATTTATTTGAATCCATTTATTTGGATCTAGTTACCCACTTGTGGAATTCTGTATCGCTCAGGTACATGAACACAGAAATAGACAGCAACTATTGAGATAAATAACAGATAAGATAATAAAACAGAAGACATCTGAAAAGGAAACTTGACAAAGATATATATTGCAACAGTTTAGAGTTGCTTATACCTTGAATAAGGCTTTGTATAAAGGACAAGATTTCCTCTTAGTTGAAGAGATATAACAGAGGAACCTATTAATTTATGAAAAAGTGCTACAAGCACATTTTTTCATATAATATTGTATTAAAGCACCCAGCCCTATTGTATTGGGTCTGGCTGAGGTGGAGTTAATTTTCCCCACAGCAGCCCCCAGACTGCTGTGCTGTGTACTGGTAACTAGAAAGGTGTTGGCAACGCACCAGTGTTTTGGCTACTGCTGAGCAGTGCTGGCACAGCACCAAGGCTGTCTCTCCAACATTCCCCCCTCACCAGTAGGCTGGTGTGGGCAAGATCTTGGGAGGGGACATAGCCAGGACAGCTGACCCCACCTGACCAAGGGGATATTCCATACCACATGATGTCTGCTCAGCAATAAAAGCTAAGAGAAAGGAGGAGGGAGGGGAGGGCATTTGTTATTGCAAAGTTTGTCCTCCAGAGCAACCCTATGTGTACTGAAGGCCTGCTTCCTGGGAAGTGGCTGGACATCACCTGCTAATGGGAAATAGACAATAAAATCTTCTCTTTTCCCTTGCTTCTGCACACAACATTTGCATTTGTTTTATTAAACTGCCTTTATTTTGGCCCATGAGGTTGTTATCCATCTTATGTCTCCTCCCCCTGTCCTGCTGAGGAGGGGAGTGATAGAGCTACTTGATGGGCACCTGGTGTCCAGCCAAGGTCAACCCACCACACCTGTGTAAAGGGAGCCAGCAAAGGATTCTCTACAAAAAGGCAAAAGATCTCAGACATTCCACAGTAGGAAAATACTGTCTGCTGATCTGTGTTTACTGAGTAATACCCAGATGGACCCTAGTTTCATGCCACCAACATAGAACCATAGAATCATAAAATTGCTGAGGTTGGAAGGGACCTTTAAGATCATCAAGTCCAACCATTAACCTACCCTGACAAAATCACTTCTAAACCATGTCCCCAGGTACCACATCTGCCCCTTTTTTTAAACACCTCCAGGGATGGCAAATCCACCACCTCCCTGGGCAGCCTATTCCAATGTTCGATAGCGCTTTCAGTGAAAAAATTTTTCCTAATATCTAATCTAAACCTCCCCTGACATAACTTGAACCCATTTCGTCTCGTCCTCTCACTTGTCACCAGGGANATCTTCAGCCTCCTCTTCTCCAGGCTAAACAACCCCAGTTCCCTCAGTCGTTCCTCATAAGACTTGTCCTCCAGACCCCTCACCAGCTTTGTAGCCCTTCTCCGGACACGCTGCAACACGCCAACAGATTGTTTATCATTGATCAATCATTGTTTTTTATTCTAAAAGACATGATTACAGCTTAAATATTGTCAAACAGATCACAAATCTCCTCTGGTTAACTTAAATACTTGATCTGGTACCTGCACTGGGCAGTACATATAGCTCCCAGCAGAGTAACAAAGAGGCAGCATTTCACAAATTCCTTCTCCCACTTAGATACTTTTTGTACTCAAAAATTTACTTTCCTTTAACGAGCAAAAGACTGACTCAGGGCAGGGGAAGGGGGGAGAAATTAAGATATGCCCAATTAGAGACATTTATTAGATATATTCCTTGAGTTTGTCATTTGAAGCCCTTTGAGCTACATTTAGAAAGTATGAGGAAAAGTCTAAACTTAATGCTATAATAATCTCTTTGGAAATACCTTGCATCATATAAAATATAACTCTAATAATTTTGAAAAAAACAAGAGGAAAGTTATAAATGGAAAACCTATAGTGTTGCTCCAATAAAATGTTGTCTTTTTCCTTTTTCAACTATTTCCCTTTTTACTCTTCAGTAAGAAAATTAAAACATCAGAGATGTAAAGACTGATTCTACAGTCCACTTCCAGGACATGTTTAGCATTAGTCACATATCCTTAATGTCCCGTGAAATTCAAGCTAATGCTTAAAATTCCACGTGTGCCTAAATTCTTTCCTAAATCGAGGGACAGACACATGCAAACCATAAAATTTGGGTGTTTTTTAGTAGAAATTCTTATGCCTACTTGTATCTTTACCTCTTGCGTATTATGCCATATGCACATAGGCATGAAGAAAGACATAACTGTAAGGAAAAAAAATAGCTGATTGTTCCCAGAGAACATCAGTGCAACGCAGAGGCAATGATCTATCCTCTTATATGCCACATTTTGCCCTTCAGAGTAAGCAGAAGGTCCTTAAAGCTCCTTTGTCACTGGCCTGTTCTTCATTCAGTGTTTATTGTTGAAAGGAGCACAGACTGAAAATGCCTTGGTATTTCTTATGACACCAGTGACGCATTGGCTGAATGTTACACCTCAGATAGGCATCTAATCACAGTATAAGGACTTGGGAAAAATACAATGGTTTTAATTTGAGGCACAACATACTTTTTGCATGACCTTCAATAAACTATTTAAGATGGCAAGACATATATTTATCAGAAAAAATTGATGGTTTATGCACCATTGAGGTATTTGGAGTATTATGGTAATGGAATCGGAGTAAACATGTAAACGTTAGACAGAAACTTAAATTTTTGCTTTATTTCAATATTTTAAATAGTTACAATCTCAGAATCACAACATGCTGAAATAAATTTGATCTCATGATAAGCTTCTACTGTGATGTAGTTGTTTATATGCAGGGTTTGAATATTTTGGTTCCACACAGTGGTTCAAAAAAGCCATGTCAGGTGAACTATGGTAAATTTACACCTGACTGTGTGACTCCATATGCATTTTATTAGGCTTGCAAGCTGTTGATGAAATGTCTTGACTAGTGAACCACGTAGTTTCATCATTGACTTGATCTTTTTCAGTATTCTGCTTTTTGGGGTCAGCTCCAGGGCCATCTCTTAACAGCTGGTTTACCTTCTGATATTCTATCTTAATGAAATGTTTTGTGGTTCCTGTATGAACTGTGTGAGCTCTTATTACACAAATATTACACTACTATCATAGTGTGGAAAACTTGGAACAAAGGGCTGAGTAGCTTCAAATTTTACATCCAAGTGTTAAAAAAAAAAAAAAATCCAATTTCTAGATAGTAAGTTAAAATAGACTGCTGCTTGTAAAAAACATTTTATATGCTTTCCTTGTTTTAATATACAAGAGAAATGGCCTAGTCAGCATATTTGATTTCTGGCAAACATAATGCATACAAATAAGCTTTGGATAATAAGTAGATACCATAAAATACAATAATTAACTCCTCTACACAATGAAAGTTTTATAATTATTTTATTTCATAAAAATAGGGTAACCTTTCTTGTAGGGACTGAAGGCTCTCGGAAATGTGCTCATAAAGATGTACAAGAGTCAGACCAGGGGAAAGGCAGCAAAGAAGAGTGAGCCTGTTGAGACTGGAGATGATGGACATGACAATCCAAAGATGTATAGTTACATGAAGTGAGTGACATACAGTGGCTGTTTTTAACAGCAGACATAACAATTAGATCATGTGCTCCAGGAGAGAATATTATAATATGATATTAGCAAGAAAAGAAGAAGATATTTAAGCTTATCGATTCATTAGACAAATATTAAACAAAGGGAAAAAGTTTGAAAACTTACAAAGTATAGAATCATCTAACCATAGAGTCATTTAGGTTGGAAAAGACCCTTAAGGTCCAACCATTAATATAAGGTTTCTGGAAAACATAATTCAGATATGTGAAAAATAATGAAGGAGACAAAAAATGGAATGTCTCAAGCTCAGTGTAGAAAACACAGTTATAAGAGGGAGGCGAAATGGAGTCACCAAATTAATGAATCAGAAGATGCAGCCTAAAAAGTTACTATTAAAGTAACAGAAACATAAAAACCTTCATTGGTGACAAAGTGAGTGATCACTACCATGAAAAGGAGTATGAGAATATGCTTACGTTAATGATTAAAGTATAAAATGGGTAATTTTCAAGACGTTCTGATTATATCAGGATTATCTTTATAGATATTGCATTGCTCCCCAAATCTTTTTATCTGCAAAGAATTATGCACTACAAAGAAAACGGCAAATGCTACTAAGAATCTGAATTAACCTGCTAGTAATAAAGTGTAACAAACTTCTAAAGGTGACTAAAATATGAATGTCTACACCATTTCTAAAAGAGTGCTTTAAAAGAAGAGAAAGCAATAACTGCAGTGGCTTTAATTGTCTAACTGCTGAAGAAAAAATACTTGACAGACTGCAATCACTGTCACAGTACAACTTTATTGACAGTATCAAAGAATTCTTAGACAGACTATTGTCTACAGTGGAAGAAATTGTACAAAACAAGAAATGAAAATTTAAAGTATGATATTTCAGAGGAGGAAGATTATGTATTTCGAATCCTTTAGAAACTTTGAGAATACATTGCTAGTCATTTTGATGCTTTGATGCTCCTCACCAGAGCACTTTATGGAAGGATAACGGAGAACTACAGAAGAAAGTACAGAATTTTTTAATTATATAGAAGACAGCAGAACGTTCACGTTATATTTGTTATTACATGGATGGTATGCAAAAGTTTTCCAAATCAATTGTATGATGGCTTAAAATAGCAACAGAAGACAAGTAGTAATGTTAAGTGCTACTCTTACTGTTGAGACTGGCTTTAGATTGACTCACAGAAGTGGAGAAACTATAGAATTTGGAGTGACAATGGAAACCTCAAAGATTTGTGGACAGTGTAGCTACTCCTGTTCTTTTATGCAATATATAGACAAAACACTAAAAAGAAAGAAAACTAGTTATCTCAAATGAACAACCATGAAAGGTTTCAAATTAAAAAGATCCTAAAAAAAATAATCAAACCCCAAATATCATATATATTAGAAAACCCAAACCAAAACAGATGCTGAACAATTTGTTTGTAGCCATGGTGTTTAAGAACTTTTCTAAGTTTGCAGGAAGAGGCATTAGATTGTATGAATGACAATATCTGATATACCTGAAAAAAGTTAACAAGCTACTAGCACAAAAGCCTTTGTTCAGGTCAATTTAATTACATAGATTATCTCTAGCATCATGCCGTGATAGAACTACAGAAATAGAATAACATCATGAATGGAGAAAACAACAGAAAATAGACATTATTTTTGTTTAAATCTTAAGTTTTTAAAATATGACAAGTACAGAAGTAAAATTATGTAACTCCATCCAACACTATGAATTGCACAAAAAAATAGCAAGACTAGATGCTTATGTTACCTAGTGTTGGCCAAAAATTTTTAGCAATAAAATTTGCTGGTCACTGAACTGAGTGCTGAAAAGGGAGCTGGTTCTGTTTATTCCAGTCACAAATAAGCCACCAAGGATTCCAGAATAAAGCATGAACAAATTATGATAAAGATAAATTAAATTATGACAGTAACTCTTTAGCAAAGATCTAACAGTATGGGTGATTATCTCATAAAAGCAGAAGAATGTTAGATGTGATGATATTTTTGGAAAATCATCTTATGCCCCAGGATTCAGGAACAAAACAAAAACATGAAAGGTGAGGCCCACCTCCGTATAGACAGCCCTCACAATGTCACGGCACAGTTCAAGCCCTAATCTCAGAACCTAAGGCTATGTCCTGCTCAAGGTTTCATCTTGACATAGTTCACTGCAGAATGTGAATAGGATCTGCTGAAGCGTGAAAACTAACATTTAATTCATTTATTGTAAATGGTTCTTGCCTGCAAGCCATCTACAAAGCAGTCATAAAGCATAAAAACCATAAAGAGAGAAAGATCAGTTTGTCTTCCAAGTGGTAATTTTACAAGCCAAATAAACAGACCAAGACAAGTAGGGAGATACAAAAAATAGGCAGTACATCTAACACTTCATTAGAATACTGGTTTATCGTTACATATCATGACGTATCATGATGTATCATGACGTACCACTAAAGGTACATCATGTAGATGTTCACATGCCCAAAAACCACACTGCTGAAGAATATCAAGACAATGATCAGGTAGCCAAAGCTGTCAAAATTGAAGTGGCTTAGGTGGACCTGGACTGGGAGCATAAGACTGAGCTATTTGTAGCTCTATGGGCTCACAAAACATCAGGACATCCAGAGAGAGATGTAACATACAGATGGGCTTGTGATCAAGGGGTGGACCTGACCATGGACACCAACACACAAGTCACCCGTGAATGTGAAACGTGCCGCAATCAAGTGAGCCACACAAATAAAGTCTCCCTGGAACAGAGGGTGGTGGCTAGGTTTTCGATATGGTGAGGCCTGGCGAATTGACTATATTGGACCACTGTCCAACGTGTAACCACATGCCAAGCAAGCGCTACACACTCACCATGGTGGAAGCAACTACCAGGTGGCTAGAAACATATCCTATAAATCATGCCATTGCCTGAAACACCATCTTATGCCTTGAAAGGCAAATTTGTGGTGACATGGTCCCTCAGAAAGAATTGAGTCAGACAATGGGACTAATTTCCAAAATAACCTTATAACCTCCTGGGCCAAGAAACATGGCATTGTTTGGGTGTATCACATGCCCTATCACCCACAAGCCTCTGGAAAAACTGAGAGATATAATGGACTGTTAAGACTATGTTGGAAGCATTGGGCAATGGGGCATGGAAGTGCTGGGATATAAATTTAGCAGAAGCCACTTGGTTGGTTGACACCAGAGGATCTGCTAACTATGGTGGTCCGACCCAAACAAAACCCCTACATATCATGGGAGGAGATACAGTTCCCATAGTGCCATCACAGTTTAGCCCCAGTACGCAGCTCAGCCCCATACAGCTGCTTGCTTGTTTCCCCCTGCTCAGACTGCGGAGAGAATCAGAAGGGTAAAAGAAAGAAAACTTGTGGGCTGAGATAAAGGCAGTTTAACAGGTAAAGCAAAAGCCGCCTGAACAAGCAAAACAAAACAAGGAATTCATTCACTGCTTCCCATCAGCAGGCAGGTGTTCAGGCATCTCCAGGAAAGCAGGGCTCCATCATGAGTAATGGTTACATGGAAAGACAAATGCCATAACTCCGAATGTCTCCCCTTCAGCTTTTATTGCTGAGCATGACAGCATGTGGTATGGAATATCCCTTAGTTGTTCCAGCTGTGTCCCCTTCCAGGTTCTTGTGCACCCCCAGCCCACTTGCTGGTGAAGCAGTGTGAGGAGCAGAAAAGGCCTTGACTCTGTGTAAGCACTGCTCAGCAGTAACTCAAACATCCTTGTGTTATCAACACTGTTTTCAGCACAAATCCAAAACATAGCCCCATACTAGCTACCATGAATAAAACTAACTCTATCCCAACCAAAATCATGACAAGCACACATGCAGAAGTGGCTGAGGAAGATAGTGTGGATCGCTCTTCCTTTGAGAAAAGTCAAACCCATTCATGGGATTGTCTTCACTCAAGGACCTGTATGTACTTAGTGAGTAATGCAGAAGGATAGGGAGATCCAGCGTGTGCCTCAAGGAGATTTAACCTTGAGGCAAAAATAATCTGTGATGCAAGTTGTATGTTGTAGGAAGTAATGTAGCAGCAATGACCTGATGATGCAAAGTGAGCTTCACAAGGAATCGTGCAAGTGCAACGATGACCTAAACGAAGCCGGTGTTGGCAAGCAGCATTTGAACATGCTGCTTCTCCTGTGCTGAGCATGCACCTTTACAGACGGGTCCCAAGTCATAGGTTGCTCTTATAAACAGTTAGGGGAGCAGTGGAAGCCCATGGAATGGGAGATTAACATCTATCTGTTAAGGGACAGGGGACAGTAGTTAATGAGAATGTTGGATATAAAGATGGATTAAGAATGCAGTATAAATTGTAAATGTTGGTAAAATGGGACTTCAGTTATGAGAAATAGTTGCAATGCACATTATTCATGTCCCACACATTGGGCTCTGCAAAGGACTGTTTCCCTGACCAGGAATTGAGCCCGGGCTGTGGTGGTGAGAGTGCCAAATCCTAAACACTAGACCAAGAAATAAGAATATTTGATTGGAATAGATTAGGTTATAACAGATTAGATTAGAGTAGATTAGAACACTGTTTTATCAGTCTCTCGGGGAGAGATTGATCTCACCTAAATTTATCTACCTAAAATTTGTCTAATTTAGGGATTTTGAGGTCCCTTCCAACCTGGTATTCCATGATTCTATGATTCTATGATTTGAGTTCCCTCAATAGCCTCTGCAGAGAGAAAGGGAATTCTTCCCACCCTTCTCAAATACGTATCTTCAGATGGTATGAGTCTCCCACCTGTTTCCTGTTTCTCTACCAATTACTGTCTGATTTACCAGGTCAGACTGGTTATCTAACGTTTAAATGCCCAGAGGTAAATTAAACTAATCTCACACTTGGGGGTTGATTTAATTTGTGTAAAAATAGACATCTAGTGATGTGTGCATCACTTCTGTCAGACTAGGAGAGGCTTGGAGGGGCCTGGGACAATCCTTTCAGGACTCTAGGAGATTAAATTGTACTGAATGCTTTTGTTCAGGCAACTGAACACCATAATGATGGTAGAGTACTCACGATGCAAAACGGATCTCAACATGATCTCTTCATTTCATAGCGCTAACATTTTAATTTTTTTCTTTTTTGTCTATGGCTTCTCTATATTTGTTTTTCCTTAGCAAAGCCAAACCCAACCATAATTAAGATGCAATGTATACTGAGCATTCTGACATATTTCAGTGGAAGCTGGATCAAGCTAGCTCTTGGGTTTTTTTGAGATATCAGTACAGCCCTTCGTATTGAAACTGTAAGGATCTAAAGGAGCTGTCTTCTTTAGAGTGTTTCACCTGTCATAACTCAAGTGCTAAGCTTCTAAGAGGAATCTTTTCGATCTCTCTGTGCCTTTACAAATATATCTGTATTTGCAATATATACTTATGACAAGTCAGGAGCCATGTGGAACTCTTGATTCTCTTTTTACATACATTTCTGACAGTGAACAGTCAAAGACATTATTCTCTTCCCTTCTGAATTTTAAGAAGAATTATAGCAGTGAAGATTGTAAAAAATAGATAACCACTGTTTTCCCTCCCCCTATCAGTCAACATGCTCTCTTCCAGAATGAGTTTTACAAGTCATTGAATATATTTTTTCAAATGGAGCAATTTATCTGTTTCTCACATGCTGATTAAAGAAAATTAGAAACACTTTGCATGTAACACTAACCCCCTACAGATTTGTTTGAGATGTATTTTGGTAATTTAGTCGTAGTTTGATAAATGTGTAGTCATTAGTATATTACAAAGGTCACCAATATATCATTCTTGCACAGAGTGATTTAAGCTCTTTCTCTCTTTTCTACATTATACCATAGATAAAAAACTTTTGGCTTGAGAAACTGCTTCTGAATACAGGAACTGTTCGTTCATAATTTTTTCAGTATAATTCTACCAACATTGGGCTGCAAGAGGGGAAAAAAGGCTAAAAGGATTACAGAATAAAACTTAAGCTATGTCAATCATTGATCTGTGAAGAATTAAAAACTAGTTTCATTTTCCCTTCCAACCTGGTCTCTTAGGAAAACTAATACTCTTAGGAAAACCTCATCTATTCAAATTCCTGTGCAGCCTTTATATAAAATCACAGGCATACTTCCAAGATGTGCAAACAAGTATATGCAGTTCATTAGAAGTTTCATTAGGATTTTGGGACAGACNTATGTTGGAAGCATTGGGCAATGGGGCATGGAAGTGCTGGGATATAAATTTAGCAGAAGCCACTTGGTTGGTTGACACCAGAGGATCTGCTAACTATGGTGGTCCGACCCAAACAAAACCCCTACATATCATGGGAGGAGATACAGTTCCCATAGTGCCATCACAGTTTAGCCCCAGTACGCAGCTCAGCCCCATACAGCTGCTTGCTTGTTTCCCCCTGCTCAGACTGCGGAGAGAATCAGAAGGGTAAAAGAAAGAAAACTTGTGGGCTGAGATAAAGGCAGTTTAACAGGTAAAGCAAAAGCCGCCTGAACAAGCAAAACAAAACAAGGAATTCATTCACTGCTTCCCATCAGCAGGCAGGTGTTCAGGCATCTCCAGGAAAGCAGGGCTCCATCATGAGTAATGGTTACATGGAAAGACAAATGCCATAACTCCGAATGTCTCCCCTTCAGCTTTTATTGCTGAGCATGACAGCATGTGGTATGGAATATCCCTTAGTTGTTCCAGCTGTGTCCCCTTCCAGGTTCTTGTGCACCCCCAGCCCACTTGCTGGTGAAGCAGTGTGAGGAGCAGAAAAGGCCTTGACTCTGTGTAAGCACTGCTCAGCAGTAACTCAAACATCCTTGTGTTATCAACACTGTTTTCAGCACAAATCCAAAACATAGCCCCATACTAGCTACCATGAATAAAACTAACTCTATCCCAACCAAAATCATGACAAGCACACATGCAGAAGTGGCTGAGGAAGATAGTGTGGATCGCTCTTCCTTTGAGAAAAGTCAAACCCATTCATGGGATTGTCTTCACTCAAGGACCTGTATGTACTTAGTGAGTAATGCAGAAGGATAGGGAGATCCAGCGTGTGCCTCAAGGAGATTTAACCTTGAGGCAAAAATAATCTGTGATGCAAGTTGTATGTTGTAGGAAGTAATGTAGCAGCAATGACCTGATGATGCAAAGTGAGCTTCACAAGGAATCGTGCAAGTGCAACGATGACCTAAACGAAGCCAGTGTTGGCAAGCAGCATTTGAACATGCTGCTTCTCCTGTGCTGAGCATGCACCTTTACAGACGGGTCCCAAGTCATAGGTTGCTCTTATAAACAGTTAGGGGAGCAGTGGAAGCCCATGGAATGGGAGATTAACATCTATCTGTTAAGGGACAGGGGACAGTAGTTAATGAGAATGTTGGATATAAAGATGGATTAAGAATGCATGATAAATTGTAAATGTTGGTAAAATGGGACTTCAGTTATGAGAAATAGTTGCAATGCACATTATTCATGTCCCACACATTGGGCTCTGCAAAGGACTGTTTCCCTGACCAGGAATTGAGCCCGGGCTGTGGTGGTGAGAGTGCCAAATCCTAAACACTAGACCAAGAAATAAGAATATTTGATTGGAATAGATTAGGTTATAACAGATTAGATTAGAGTAGATTAGAACACTGTTTTATCAGTCTCTCGGGGAGAGACTGATCTCACCTAAATTTATCTACCTAAAATTTGTCTAATTTAGGGATTTTGAGGTCCCTTCCAACCTGGTATTCCATGATTCTATGATTCTATGATTTGAGTTCCCTCAATAGCCTCTGCAGAGAGAAAGGGAATTCTTCCCACCCTTCTCAAATACGTATCTTCAGATGGTATGAGTCTCCCACCTGTTTCCTGTTTCTCTACCAATTACTGTCTGATTTACCAGGTCAGACTGGTTATCTAACGTTTAAATGCCCAGAGGTAAATTAAACTAATCTCACACTTGGGGGTTGATTTAATTTGTGTAAAAATAGACATCTAGTGATGTGTGCATCACTTCTGTCAGACTAGGAGAGGCTTGGAGGGGCCTGGGACAATCCTTTCAGGACTCTAGGAGATTAAATTGTACTGAATGCTTTTGTTCAGGCAACTGAACACCATAATGATGGTAGAGTACTCACGATGCAAAACGGATCTCAACATGATCTCTTCATTTCATAGCGCTAACATTTTAATTTTTTTCTTTTTTGTCTATGGCTTCTCTATATTTGTTTTTCCTTAGCAAAGCCAAACCCAACCATAATTAAGATGCAATGTATACTGAGCATTCTGACATATTTCAGTGGAAGCTGGATCAAGCTAGCTCTTGGGTTTTTTTGAGATATCAGTACAGCCCTTCGTACTGAAACTGTAAGGATCTAAAGGAGCTGTCTTCTTTAGAGTGTTTCACCTGTCATAACTCAAGTGCTAAGCTTCTAAGAGGAATCTTTTCGATCTCTCTGTGCCTTTACAAATATATCTGTATTTGCAATATATACTTATGACAAGTCAGGAGCCATGTGGAACTCTTGATTCTCTTTTTACATACATTTCTGACAGTGAACAGTCAAAGACATTATTCTCTTCCCTTCTGAATTTTAAGAAGAATTATAGCAGTGAAGATTGTAAAAAATAGATAACCACTGTTTTCCCTCCCCCTATCAGTCAACATGCTCTCTTCCAGAATGAGTTTTACAAGTCATTGAATATATTTTTTCAAATGGAGCAATTTATCTGTTTCTCACATGCTGATTAAAGAAAATTAGAAACACTTTGCATGTAACACTAACCCCCTACAGATTTGTTTGAGATGTATTTTGGTAATTTAGTCGTAGTTTGATAAATGTGTAGTCATTAGTATATTACAAAGGTCACCAATATATCATTCTTGCACAGAGTGATTTAAGCTCTTTCTCTCTTTTCTACATTATGCCATAGATGATAAAAAACTTTTTGGCTTGAGAAACTGCTTCTGAATACAGGAACTGTTCGTTCATAATTTTTTCAGTATAATTCTACCAACATTGGGCTGCAAGAGGGGAAAAAAGGCTAAAAGGATTACAGAATAAAACTTAAGCTATGTCAATCATTGATCTGTGAAGAATTAAAAACTAGTTTCATTTTGGAAAGAAGCTAATACTCTTAGGAAAACCTCATCTATTCAAATTCCTGTGCAGCCTTTATATAAAATCACAGGCATACTTCCAAGATGTGCAAACAAGTATATGCAGTTCATTAGAAGTTTCATTAGGATTTTTTTTCCTAACTAACAGAAGAATTTAAATTAGAAAAGTTGTTATCTTTAATCCTCAGTTCTAGATATGTAAATACTCTTCAGAATAATTTTCATAGCAGGCTAGTTAGGCATATCGGAATGAATCAATTTTACAAGTATAACAAAAGAAGGAATAGTTTATAGCTGGAAACATACTGTGAAGAGCTCAATAGGGAATAATGTTGCACTGATCTGGGGAGGGAAAATGATGCTAAATGGCTTCTCCAGTGTTTAATTTCTGTGACATAAGAATACTAAACCAAACTAAACTATGTAACTGATCCATCTACAAAAGAAAACTTGGGGCAGATACAAGAAAAGAGATTTATACTGTGCAATAATGACTACTGCAAAACCTCTCTAATTTACAGAATCTGTAAGGGGAGAAGCATCTAAGAACAGAGCCCACAAATCCAGCACTGGGAGTACGGAACCATCCCAACAGGGTTCAGGAGACATTTAACAAGATAAGTGCTAGGTTTTAATTATCTTCTTTAGTGCTGCAAGAGAAAGCAGTAGTTAGTGATCTCTCAGAAATGTGTGATGGGGGTTTAAATCCCAGTAGGCTCAAGACAGGAATGAAGCAGGATCTCTGACATTCTTGATGAGTGTTTTAATCATTGAGTATATTGGACAAAATAGGTCACCTTCACTCCAGTCATGTGTGTGGAGTCTCTTAGCCATGAATGTTCTAAGAACCTTTCTGCACTGAGTCTGTCAGCAGATATGAGCAGAAAAAATATTGATGTTTATAATTCTTAAGAGGTAGGTGATGTACACCACCAAAAGCAAGATGTTTATATGACTTCTATCTAATGTTGGGAAACTGGAGACCTGCTGCTGCTTCTGGAATTGAATGGTAGCTGAAAAAGATTTTGTGAATCTAAGCTATAGATACAGGAGTCTAAAATGGCAGCTGAAAAACTCAAGATAGCTTTGTAAATCTATGTTCACAAACAGTAGATTTGATGGTGATCCCTAACTATACTGAATTCCACTATTTACATACAATCCAAGATACCAAAAATAAATGGATGCAGTATGGCCAGACCACATTCTAGAAAGTCCTGTAGGAAGAACTCACTGCAATATTCACTGTAATCAGTGACAGATTCAATTCAGAAATTGGAGCAATAGATGTAGCTCTTCACACTATCACTGTCCACAGACATGGTAACTATTGCTGTCAAAAGAGATCTGAGGCTTTGTTCAGTTGCCCACACATAAGTGTTAAGTGGAATTTGAGATACTCTAAGGTATACTGTCTGTCTTTCAGTTGCTGATCCCAAAGGATACTAGTCCTGTACTAGATCCGCCAGCCTTACAAGGATGTCTTGGTTGTTCTAGAGCATGTTATATAGAATTAAGTGCCTATAGGTGAGCAATTGAATCAAAGACCGAGGTATTTACTTTAGGGTCAACTTCTAGCAGAGTTCGAAGTTACACTGATTGTAGTAATTATATATTCATTGACTCCCTGAGGATTTATATATGTGGCATATCTACATGTACATATACATACAGAACTAAATTTAGACATTTTAATTTTGAACTGAATTCTGCTCTCGAAATCTGACGCTGAACATAAGCATAAAGGACATCATTTAGTTATGACCATGTAGATAAAATCTTTTGTTTTTAAGAAGAATGTTGCTATAACTTTTTTCCTAAGCCTCTAAAGACTGTACCTATCCAGTAGAAACCACAACACTTGTATCAGACAAAAATATTATGCATAAAATTCAAAAGATGTGTCTATCAAAAGAAGGAAATAATTTTTAAAATGCCTGTGTTCACTCCTTTCTGATGTAGGAATAAGAAGGAATACCTAATGAAGTGATGATTCAGCTAAATTTAGTCAACTCTGTTTATGCCAGCATAAATTCTACAGAGCTTTCATTGACCTAAATGCATGTGAGCATATCAGTTATTCACTAGGGATTGCACTGCAGTCTTTTCTCAGTCTCTGAATCCTGAAGCACTGCATAAATTAAAAAACCATGTGCTGAAGGATTTTTGAATTAAGAGACTCTCTTAAAAACAAGTTGACTGATTTGTCAGGCTTGCAAGATAAAATAAGATTGCCTTTCCATCCTAACCAAAGTTTGCTGTTATTGCATAATTAGTGTGTAAAAGAAGGAGAGCTTCAAGATGATGTACAGTAGTCATGAGACAAGTGTTTTGATATATGGCAGTCATTTGTGCCGCTATCATCTGTTTGACTTTCTAAATTCATGCATTATTCCACCCTTTACAGGTTGAACTTGTGCAGTCACAGCCTTGTATTTGTATTGTATTTCAGCAGGCGTATGAAAAATTTGGAAGAGGCATGAACAATTCTTTTATTTTTTCGGGGGGGAAGCAATTCATTTTGATTCTATCATTCTATCTTCTTTGATGCAGAGAAGATGTATTTTACAGACATAGCTGCATTTTATGTGTATTATGATTATAAAAAGAACTAATTCATATAGGAGATTGTATTGATAAATAAAACTAATACAAGTTAAACTCAAAACACAAAATGCATTAATTTTGTAGCTGCTCTTTTTGAAGATTTTGAAGAGGCCAGGAATAGAAATAGTGATCATCAGAGTATCTTTCTACACTGACAGACTTTTACATGGACAAGATTTTCAAAATGTCTTCAACATTTTAAGACAGAGAGTGCTTGGAAAATTGTGCATGAAAAGCAGTTGTTGATAGCATGTTGATAACAGTTTATTTTAATTCCTTGTAAGAATACAATATATATAGTATATTTAATGGTATTTGCATGATGACAGATGAGACTACTCGTTTTTGTTAGATTATGTGATTAAAAAGTTAATCACAATGAAAAGGAAGACTCAGCAAATATCCAAGGAACTGTGACAGGCCAAGGTACCCAGGGAGTAACCTGATCAATGAATATGGAACACACCAAGTCAGCTACAATTAAGATTGCTGAAATAAAATGATTAGATCATTGTCCCTTGTCCCACCTGCCAAGATGGCTCAAGAAAGAAGTTCTCTTCCTGGAACACCATATAAAGTAAGGGGGATTGTTTTCTAGACGTCTACAGTACTTACTTCGGGATGCAGTCAGAAGAGAATTTTGAGGTGGAGCAGAGAAAATTTGAAGATGTTATAACATTATGGGGTGTCTTCAGAGAACTGTGGCAATGTGCAAAAAGTTTAGGGGAAGGATCAAAGGTAGGGGAAGGGAGGGATCAAGTCAGGTTAGGGAGAATAAAGGGAATAGAAAAGGCAAGTAGGCAAAAGCCTGGCAAACCTGGTGGTTGATTACGCCAGCCTGTCATAAATTCTTGTTAAATCCATTTTAACTATTTTCAAATCCATTTTAACTATTTTCTGTGTGGGTCACTCCCTGAGCCTGTGTGTGCAAACTGCTCATGAACTTCAGGTTGGACCAGCTGCAGAGTAGGAAGAGATCCATATAGGGAAACAGCCAAAGCCTCAGTCTGTGTGTGGGAATGGGCCATGTATATTGGATGGATTTATATTTGTGTCAGTATTCAAGAAACCCTCAGATGTGTGTTTGTGAATCAAGAATGAGGGCGTGCATATATCCTGACTCCAATCCCAACCGCCCTGGGAGGAGGAAAGGGATGAGGCCATCTGTGATGTTCATGTCTGTCTGAGTGCTGTGGGTGTTTATGTGGGTGCTGATAAATGCGCTGACCTCTCTCTCTGCTGCTCTGTGTGTTTGGCCATGTATGCATGTGCGTGTGCGCACGCGCGTGTGTGTAGATGCACCAGCTGGAATACATGCTAAACCTCGCTGCTGGCACATGGAGAACACAGACGTGCAGCAGCCTCCCTTCTATCGCACTGAGATGAGAGGGACCCTGGAACGATTTGTATAACCATATGATTACAACACATGACTAAATCCCATATACTATTAGTCTGCTTCCACAAGGTGTTGTGTAGCCTCAGCTCCAACATCTCAGTCTTAAGTACAACATTTAAACCGACCTAGCAAGGAAATTCTAAGCAGTTATAGGCAGGGAAGACATAACAACTGAAAGCTGGCTCACCTCAAACTGAAAGTATTATTCCTTTCTGTTTTTGAGAAGAGCATGATTAAAAGCTTAGCAAATCAGTACATTTCATTGCCAATGATGTTGGCAATCAACAGGCATTGGAGCAATGAGAAGATAGACTTGTGGTTCTAACCACCACCCAGGATGTGACCATGTGTTGGTTACTTAGATGAACAGCACAAACTGTGAAGGACTTGAGACGAAGCCTGTGTGACAGAACTTGTGCCTCTAAGGATATTTCTCGTGATGGCTCTCCATTTTAGTTTTAAAATCATGGTGCTTTTTCATGCTGCAAAGAGTGTGTCTCCATGGGGGTGTCTCCATCATTGCATCTCTGAAAGAAGATTTTTCTCTGAAAGGGATCTTTTGTGCGCAGATTGACCAAGCAGAGCAAACCCTGCTATTTCACTGCACATCTGTTACTGACTCCAAAAAAAGAACATCTTCTAAGCAGCTCACACCACTGTATTGAAGGCTCTAAATTCTTTACAAAATTCTCTCATTGAAGTATTGTCTTATCCCATTCCTGCTTAACTGGAGGGACCAGATGGGATCATATGCTTCAGATATTCCCAGCATGTGCAGTGCTGCCAGAATTAACAAATGTGTGCCATTTCTGCAGTTACACTGTTGACAGAAAACTGACTCCTGCTAGAGACATTGTGGAAAGTGCTCTTGGAGCTAACTTATTGACAGATAACTATCAATTAAAAACAGTAACAGCAATATGTTAGAAAGTGATGCGCTGCTGACAGTCTACTACTTGCGCTTTAATTGAGAGAAGAACTCCATATAGCTTTGTAGTGTACATACTTGGCAGGTTAGAAGGATCCATGTAAAGCAATCCTGTTCCTTTGATCTGCTTAGTGACTTGCATGCATTTCTGTTGTTTGGGAGGAGCTGCCGAGTTTGGTGTGAATGTCTTCTATTTCATCACTCAAAAGTAAAGGCCAAATGTTACTTATTTTCTGGTTTTCTACTCAGAATTAATTTGCTCTACATTTTACCCTGAGTTTTAATGCATCTCCTGCAAAACTCTCACCGTTGATCACTCTGAGTAAGTAGATTTTACGATGGGTTATTAAACATCTACCAGATTTTTTTTTCCTCAAACTTCAACACTCCCTCACATTTGTTCATTACCGTTTCCCTGCTTCATGAAATTAAGATTTTGAAGCTCTTTAAAATCATGACATTAAGCCTCAAATAACCCAGCCCACTTTTTCCATTTGTCTGCTTTCTTTCCTAATTTGTCGTTATCTGTAGTTTTCTTCTCTGGTTTCAAAACTGGTGTAGCTATTAGTATACAAAAATTATAAAGGCTAATTCAAAAGACACAGTTACATATTCTCTAGGATCAAATTAGCACAGTGACAACCTCAGTAGTTCACATTACTTGTCCTTAAGATAATGCTTTGGAACAGGATTAAGCAAGGTTTGGTGGAAGGGAAAGTAATAGGTGGATTATATAGAATCAGGAATGTCGCTTATATGCAGGAAATGCTAGTGATAGACTATAGGTTTGTTGTCTGAATACAGTCATGGAATAGAGAGGCTGTAAAAGTTGATGGAGTGTGGGAGTGCAAGTAGGGTCATAATTACCTCTGGCCCCTAATCCCTGCACCTGGAGCACAAAGCAATGGCAAGGTGTGCTATGCTGGAAGTATAAAGCAAGTCCGTCATGATATTATGGACTAAGACAAGATTCCTTTTTCTTTCATGCCCATGTGTCCCTTGGTTATTTGGGATGTCAACACAAACATCTATGTGACCAGTTTCAGCTATCCAAGCAGTCCTATGAAATGAATAGTTGCTGAATAACAGTTTTCTGGAAGCAAGAATAAGTCACGACTGAAAACACAGCACAGCACAAGCACCTAAGAATAAGGAATAGAAAGGAAAGATGAAGGAAAAATACCACAGAATGCTTACATACATTCAAGGTATTTTGAAATAAATAAGAATTAAAAGCTGCACAGTAATTCGCCCTGTCCAGGTGAAAGATTTACATTTAAAAAGCAGGTTGGTAATGCTCTCTGCAATAACTCCATGCCTCAGCATTTGACCTTGGCAATATGCTCTCACTCCCAGATAATAGCAACATAAATAATTTCCTACAGTTGTGAGGAGCAAAATGACTTATTATTCTCTCAGATTAGTGGGAGTTTCAACACTTTTGCATAAACTTAAATCAGAACCTTGAAAGTTCGTGAAAGGAGAATTTGGTGCATCGGTGGGACCATTTATTGATTGTTACAAAGAAAAAGCTTTGAACAAAAAATAAATTAGGTTAAGGTTAATTAAAAATTACTCTTTCTATTTCTAAACCATGAATCCTGTTAGAATTTTGCATTATCATGAATTGTAAATTGCCAGGAGTAGATGAAGAGCCCTTTCTACAAGGAATTTAAAAGATAGAATATTAGACTTAATGCAATTGGAAAACATATGCTCTTAATTCTTTACTATTAAAACTAAAACTATGATAAACCTTTCAATTTTCTGACTTGGAAGACAGAAAAAGAATATCACTCCATTAAATATCCTTTATGTTCCCAATGCATCCCACAGACACATTTATCTACTGACTTCAAATTGAGTAATATCAGGGTAATGTTTACCTGTCCATTATTACCTGTAGGCAAACCTTAAATTCAGAATCTGACACACATTGTGGATACACTAGATGTTGCAAAAATGCTTTGCATTATATAAAAATACACCCTGTATTTCACTACCCATGTTTTACTGACATTATAGTAAGCTTTATTAAATCTAGAACAGATCGAACTCATCAGGATAATTAGTTGTGTGCACATATATCTCAAATTAGCTGTTGATCAGAAGGTGGAGTGGGGAACAATTAATTATCAATAGCTCTGAAAAGACACTTCACCCACAGAACAAGGAGTCAAGGAGTTTGGTGAGTCATTGTGTTGACATGCTAGAATCTTGGTAACCAACTCTTGGCTCTTAAACAGTCCTTCTCCTCATCTCCCACATAGATCGCCTGGGTTTTCAAACAGTTCTCACTACAGGAAGAGGCAGAGAAAGTGAGAATTCAGATCTTTCTAGAGGTGAGAAAACACTGGAACAGATCTAAAAAAATGTAAAGTGTTTTTCCCAAGTCCACTCTGAGGATATGCAAGACAGCTAAAACCTTTATCAACCTGTACTGATGTTGCCAACTCTAAGGTAGGATTTATAACAGGCAATAATTCTGAAAGCTGCAGTCTGCAGCAGAGTGAAGCACCGAGCACAGGGAAGAATATCATCCTCCTTTGCTGAAAAGTTCAATGTTCTTGAACAAAGTACACTGCCAGCTACATTTCTTCTGCCTAGAGAGAGTATGAGAGGAAAAATACGTGGCAAATGGTAGTTAGGTTGCTTAAAGAACTACTGGCAGGAACTCAGATGCTATGATGGTGACTGCGGAACAAGAGTTGTTACAGAAACGGCAACAAAACTAATCCTCAGTACATGGCCTACCAGTGACAGGAAAGGGGAAAAAAGGGTACTGTACTACTGAAAATTAATTTCATGATTAATGAGATTCAGTATCCATTTTGCTTTTGGTCTAGTTGTGTTGATTAATGTTATCAAATCTTTCTGTTCAAACACTGTGGCTGGATTCTCCCTGTGCACCGTTAAATCATAAAAGGGCCCGTGCTCACTTTAATGCTTGTATCTCGCCAGCACAGTATAAACGATAGTGAAAATCACACTATGGGTTGTTTTATTGATATTTTAATTGCAGTAATATACTTCTGCTGTCATAAAATTTTATATAGAATTTAAACTCGGTGGAGCAATGAGATATAAACTCGATGAAGGGGGAGATTTATAAGTAAATTCAGCAGTGAACTGGTAGATTAATGAAAAATGAAGCATCCTAGTTGCAACATTAATCTCTGAAATGGCATTAATAATGTTTTAGAGGGAAAAATGATATTTTTTATTGTAATCAAAATTTCATTAGCATTTCAATAAACTGAAAGTCAGTGTTTTGAACTCCAGCAAAACTAATCACTTATAAGTTCCACAGTAGGTCTGCAGGCTATTTGATTCATTTATCCTAAATGTACATTATAATGTTCCATTTTGCCTTTGGAAAAATAAAAATTTTGAAAATTTTAAGATTAATCTTTGCAATTTGAGGGTGCTGTAAATAGGGAGGAAAACGGAACAAAGTAAGATGTCCATCTCCCTTCTCTCCCACTGCCCCGTCAGCTGCTACACTTGAAAGCAGGACCCCCATTTTGTTGTCGTTGGCTTTTTTTAAAGTAAAATGCCTATGCATATTTGAGAGAAAAGAGTAAAGGAGAGAGTTCTGACTGATAAATCACACAAATCAGTGGTCCAGCATTACTGGGTTATTTTTTTTTGTTTGTGGTGGGTTGAGCTGGTTGGATGCCAGGTACCCACCAAGCCGCTCTGTCACTCCCCTCCTCCACAGCACGGGGGAGAGAAAACATAACAAAAGGCTTGTGGGTCGAGATAGGACAGGGAGATCACTCACCAATTAGTGTGACGGGCAAAACAGACTCGACTTGGGGAAAAAGAATCTAATTTATTGCCAATCAAATCAGAGTGGGATAATGAGAAATAAAACCGAATCTTATAACACCTTCCCCCCACCCCTCCCTTCTTCCCGATTTTCTCTCCCTCCTCCCCCGGAGTGGCACAGGGGGCCAGGGAATGGGAGTTGTGGTTGGTTCATCACACATTGTCTCTGCTGCTCCTTCTTCCTCGGGGGGAGGACTCCTGACACTCTTCCCCTGCTCCAGCGTGAGGTCCCTCCCATGGGAGAGAGTCCTCCACAAACTTCTCCAATGTGGGTCCTTCTCATGGGCTGCAGTTCTTCATGAGCTGCTCCATCATGGGTCCCTTCCATGGGGGTGCAGTCCTTCAGGAACAGACTGCTCCAGCCTGGGTCCCCCACAGGGTCACAAGTCCTGCCAGCAAACCTGCTCCAGTGTGGGCTTCCCATGGGGTCACAGTTTCCTTCAGGCATATCCACCTGCTTTGGCATGGGGTCCTCCATTGGCTGCAGGTGGATATCTGCTCCAGCATCATCCTCCATGGGCTGCAGGGGGACAGCCTGCCTCACCATGGTCTTCGCCATGGGCTGCAGGGGAATCTCTGCTCTGGCACTTGGAGCATCTCCTCCCCCTCCTTCTTCAATGACCTGGGTGTCTGCAGAGCTGTTGCTCTCACATATTTTCACTCCTCTCTCTGGCTGCAGTTGTGCAGGTTTTTTTTCCCCTTCTTAACAATGTTATCCCAGAGGCACTACCACCATCGCTGATGGGCTCAGTCTTGGCCAGAGGCAGGTCCATCTTGGAGCTAGCTGTCATTGGCTCTATCGGACACGGGGGACGCTCTAGCAGCTTCTCACAGAAGCCACCCCTGTACCTCCCATGTTACCAAAACCTTGCCATGCAAACTCAATACACTGTTTAACTCAATTTTAGTTGCCATTTTCAGTCCTCAAATCACTAATTAACCCATAAAAATCGATAAAGATTCAAATAACAAATAAGCATTGCTATTGCATATTAAAGTCCAAACAGATTTACTTTTAAAGTCAGTGGAGAGAAACAGACATTTCTGATGGTGATTCCTCTAATCTAGCAGATGTTTGAAGTTAGGTGAGAGGCAACTCATTCCTGGACCCATACCACATAATTTGAGACACCAGAGTACTGATGACCACATGCGAGGAAGTCCTCTTTAAAAGGTGATTCCTGACCCTGAGATAATCGTCTTCGCTCTCTCAGCCGACTGAAGATGTCCACATTATAGAGCCTTAATTTGGATAGATAATTTTCCTCCCTACAACCCCCTGCAAAACATCTTGCATAAATAACCCTGTTTGTTCCTATGTGCTTCCGTTCGATACCTTGTTAATGCAGAAGGTCCTTAGGCAGACACGAGTGTTTTCCGACAGCATAACAGCCCAAAGGGACGTACTGATGCACCACTTGGGGACACAAGGCCAGCATACAACTGCTATGCATGCATGATTGAGAAAGAGAAAGGCTCACCAGGGCTCCGTCTAGGTAATATCCCTAATCAGGAAATCATTGAAGGACGTGGTTTGAGTCAGAGGCCTGAATACATGCTGAAGTTCATCAAATTAAGTCCAGCGTGTCTGAGACTATTTTTTTCTAGATTAAGTGTACTTTATGGAAAGACTGAAAGTGGTGTGGATCAGGAAATTATTTACAGAACAGAATGAGTTTAGAAGGATACCTTTGTCTCCAGCACAGAGTGAGAGGATTACACTGAGAGATGCCTCTATCAATCAGCCACGTAAGAAATCCTCCTCCACCAACTCCTTTCTTCCATATTTTCCTTTTCAATCCTATATATAGCACATATTATTAAAGAAAGAAAAGAAAAATTAAGAGTTCTAAAATCTTTGTATTTGTGCTTTCTGTTTCTTTCCTGCTTCTTCCTTTGCCAGCATTACATAAAGTCTGTTAGCATGGTTCATGTTTCTCCTATTTTTTTGTTTGAACTGTGTGTAGTTTCCCCCAAGCCAGACAATTTACAAGGTGGCAGGGATTGAATCAGTCCCATTTGATTTATGTGGAAGAAATAAAAACTGCACTTCCATAAGTGCAATTAAGTGAATTTCCATAAGACCATGTGGCCAGCAGGTTGAGGGAGGTGATTCTGTCCCTCTACTCTCCTCTGGTGGGACCCCACCTGGAGTACTGCATCCATCTCTGGAGCCATCAGCACAGGAAGGACATGGACCTGTTGGAGTGGGTCCAGAGGAGGGACACAAAAATGCTCAGAGAGCTGGAGCACCTCTCCTATGAGGACAGGCTGAGAGAGTTGGGGTTGTTCAGCCTGGAGAAGAGAAGGCTCTGGAGAGACCTTATAGCAGCCTTCCAGTACTTAAAGGGGGCTTATACAAAAGATGGGGATAAACTTTTTAGTAGGGCTTGTTGTGATAGGACAAGAGGTAATGGCTTTAAACCAAAAGAGGGTAGATTTAGACTAGACAGAAGGAAGAAATTTTTTATGATTAGGGTCGTGAAACACTGGAACAGGTTGCTCAGAGAGGTGGTAGATACGCCATCCCTGGAAACATTCAAGGTCAGGTTGGATGGGGCTCTGAGCAACCTGATGTAGTTGAAGATTTCCCTGCCTATGGCAGGGGGGTTGGACTACATGACCGTTTAATGTTCCTTGCAACCCAAACTATTCTATCATTCTGTAATTCTATGATTCTATAACTGTACTTTTTTTCTCTTGCAGCCCTGTGAACCCCTTAAGACTCACATCACTCAAGTTAATACTTTTTAGTAAACAAGTGGTTGGATATCACAGAATCATGGAATCATGGAATTTTCAGAGTTGGAAGGGACCTCTAGAGATCATCTAGTCCAATTCCCCTGCCAAAGCAGGATGGCCTAGACCACATTACTCAGGACTGCATCCAGGCAGGTCTTGAAAATCTCCAGAGAAGGGGACTCCACAACCTCCCCGGGCAGCCTGTTCCAGTGCTCTGTCACCCTAACCGTAAAGAAGTTTTTCCGTATTTGAATGGAACTTCCTATGTTCCAACTTGTGCCCATTGCCCCTCGTCCTGTCATTGGGAACCACTGAAAAGAGTCTGGCTCCGTCCTCCTTCAACCCACCCTTTAGATATTGTATGCCATAATAAGGTCTCCCCTCAGCCTTCTCTTCTCCAGGCTAAAGAGACCCAGCTCTCTCAGCCTTTCCTCATAAGGGAGATGCTCCAATCCCTCAATCATCTTAGTTGCCCTACGCTGGACTCTCTCCAGCAGTTCCCTGTCCCTCTTGAACTGGGGAGCCCAGATCTGGACACAGTATTCCAGTTGTGGCCTCACCAGTGCAGAGTAGAGGGGGAGAATAACCTCCCTCGACCTACTGGCCACACTCTTCCCTATGCAGCCCAGGATTCCATTGGCCTTTTTGGTGACAAGGGCACACTGCTGGGTCATGGATAATTTACTATCTACCAGGACTCCCAGATCCTTCTCCTCAGAACTACTTCCCAGTAGGTCCACCCCTAACGTATACTGGTGCCTAGCATATTGTTGTACTAATTCCTTCTTGATAATTCTGTAGCATTTACTGTAATGATGTAGAAGAAAAATAAAATCTTGTGTATTCTCAAAATCATTTAATTCTTTAGTAAAAATTAAGACTATCTTTCCTATGGATTTTAGGATGGACTATATTGCTAACATGAACTCTCATGTAAGAGAGACTCTAAGCATTATGCTTAGTGCCAGTTTTATCATATTATCCAGGATTTAGTTATGGAAATGTCCACGTTATTTATAGAAAATAAACCTGATTTACAAAAGCAGAGTTGATGGACATTGCATGTTTTCAAACAGGTAATCTGAAATGAACAAATATTTTTTTCTGTGTGTTTTTGGGGAAAAAAAAATAGGGGGAAGGAGGGAAATAAAAGTTATTGTGTGTCTGAACCAAGCTTCATACAAGAGACTTCAGGGTGAGAGGAGCCAGTCCACGAGAGTGCCTGCAAAGGGGAGACCCCCAATTAGTCCCAGCAGATTTGCAAATTACTGCCTTCATCCAGACCCTGTGGAATTCATCTCCTCCTGATCCTATGAATGGTTCCTACACTGCTGCAGTCAAAATAAGATGAGCTAGCAAAGATCTGTTTATTTTTTAAGCCTTTTCTGACCGAAGCACTTAAAGACATGCTGATATAAACAGTTCAGCTCTCGGGTCAGCAGAGGTAGCAACAGGAGGCAAAGGAGGCAGTGAGGAGGAGGAGAGGGCAACAGCAATTAGCAGGGGAAGGCTGGAGTTTGCAACTTCTGATGGCAGCATATTTGCAACCCTATGAGTTTACTCTTTAGAGGAGTAGCCACCTCTAACCCCTGCTCCATAGTGTCACTACAAATATAATTGGTAGTCTTGCACTATGCAGTTTTCTGCAGCTAACCAAAGCTGTATAAATGAAAATTAATCAGTTACCATGTACTTTCTACTCAAGAGGCCTGGAGAGCTAAAGGTTGTTTCTTTCATTAAATTGAAGTCCAAAACTATATCCTGTGCTGCTAGATTTGTAAGACTACTTCCTTCCCTCAAAAATAAATGTGGCAACTAAAACCACCTTTAATTATCTCACCCACTGACCTCTAATTGCTATCTTCATGAAGTTACGATCAAGCAAACATTTAATTTAATTTAATTTAATTTACAGGAGAGGTGCACACTTGCTTCAGAAATCTGAATATATTATAGGTTGCCAGATGATAAATTTGATAACACAGCTGCTGTGTTCTGCTCAAATGAGTGAAGAAAACTGCCATGAACATTTTCCTATCTGATTTCTCTTGGTATCAGATGGGTCTGTGGAAACAAATTTCATTTCAGTTGCATGGAGACTCTATTTGAGCTAACCATTTAGTGAAAATTGCACATATTCTTTCTTCTTATTTCTATCATTAGTCAGACTGCATTTTATTCCATCAGCAGATTTAAATTTCACTAATCTTAATTTGGTAATGCTCCATGATATTCCTAACACTTTTGACCAACTGTGCTTTTCAGATTTTTCTGCTTTATGCTTGGAAGATATCTGAAGAGATGCATTTTATCTTAAAAAATGCATATAGATTCACAAAGAAGGAAATGCATACCCAGCCACAGCTGGCAGGATGGCACCTTAAGTTGCTAAGAGGTATTTTCTAAAATCATGTTTTATTTTTAGGGAGGGATTGATTCTGGGATACCATCTCGATCTATTGCTTCAATCTCTGTCAATCTTTTAAACACAGACCTTTTCACAGCTCTCCTTAGGAACTTCTTTATTTGAATGCATCAGCACCAGGTGATGAGAGACGCAGGATTTCAATATTTCTCACTCTTTGGAACAGGCTGTTCTGACTTCCATGTGCAGACCTGGCTGGGACAGGGAGATGCAATCGCGCTCGGTAGCTCAGTCTATGCTAAAAAAGAGCAATGCGGTAAGAGCAGATTGAACATACATCAACAAGACTGTACTGGTGCCATGCTTGGCACCGCAGCTGTGCAAACAGCAGTAGGCACAACATTTGGAGGGGGGTGGGGGTGCAGAGAGGGAAGATAATACGGTATTTGTTTGATATTGCAACCCCCAAGTAAAGCTGCTGTAGCCCTGCCCTCTGTTAAGGGTCGTGTCTATGCTGTGTGCAGTAGCAATCATGCTGAAAGTCCCAGCCATTGGCGTATACCGTGGCTGAGTGGCTCACCAGGGCCAGGAGCCATGAGGGGCTCCCCAGGGCAGCAGGGCCTGGCAGCCAGGGCCTGTCCAACCACCGGTCGGGAGCAGGGCACTGGTGGCAGCCCCGGCCCCAGGCATCGGGCACCTCCCTGGGGACCGGCTGAGGCTGGGCTGGGATATGGGCCCACAGGTGGGCCTGGCTCAGTGGGGCCCATGGCCAGGCAGGGCAGGCCTGTGGGGAGCTGGACACCAGCCCTGCTGCAGCATCACTGGGAAAGGGGCTGATGGCCCTGGGGAGCTGTCATGGTGTCTTGGTGACATGCTGTCCTGTTTGTTGGTGACACGGACAGTGGGATTTAGTGCACTCTCAGCAAGTTTGCTGACCACACCAAGCTGTGTGCAGCAGTTGACACACTAGAGGGAAGGGATGACATCCAGAGGGACCGGGACAGGCTGGAGAGGGGGGCCTGTGCAAACCTCATGAAGTTCACAAAGACCAACTGCAAGGTCCTACATCTGGGTCGGGGCAATCCCATGCACAAATACAGGCTGGGCAGAAAATGATTGAGAGCAGCCCTGAGGAGAAGGACTTGGGGGTGTTGGTGGATGAGAAGGTCAACATAAGCCAGCAATGTGCACTCACAGCCCAGAAAGCCAACCATATCCTGGGCTGCACCAAAACAAGCGTGGCCAGCAGGTCAGGGGAGGTGATTCTGCCCCTCTACTCTGCTCTGGGGAGACCCCACCTGGAGTCCTGCATCGAACTCTGGNACATGGACCTGTAGCAACGGGTCCAGAGGAGGGCCACAAAGATGATCCGAGGGCTGGAGCACCTCTCCTATGAAGACAGGCTGAGAGAGTTGGGGTTGTGCAGCCTAAAGAAGAGTTCTGGGGAGACTTTGTTGTGGCTTTCCAGTACCTAAAGGGGGCCCACAGGAAAGATGAGGAGGGGACTTTTTGTCAGGAATTGTAGCGACAGGATGAGGGGTAACAGTTTTAAACTGGAAGAAGGTAGATTTCAACTAGATATTAGGAAGAAATTCTTTACTATGAGGGTGGTAAGGCACTGGAACAGGTTACCCAGAGAAGTTGTGGAAGCTCCATCCCTGGAGGTGTTTAAAGCCAGGCTGGATGTGTCTTTGAGCAACCTCGTTTTGTGGGAGGTGTCCCTGCCCATGGCAGGGAGGTTGGAACTACATGATTTTCGAGGTCCCTTCCAACCTAAACCATTCTATGTTTCTATGATTTTATGATAATGGCTGTGGGCAGGGTGGTGGGAGCCCTGGGGAGGTGACATGGTGTCCTGGGCTGTGGCAGGGTTGGGGGTCCCAGGGTAGCTGATTGAAGCAAACTCTCTCATACAGGAGTTGCTATTTCAGTCAAAATACCTGAATGAGCAGGTGCTGGTGATCTGTACTTTTTCCAATTTGATTTAAAATTTCTGGTGATAATTCTTCAACTTAAGACAGGTTTTTCCAATTGTGCAAATGAAAAACTCAGTGAGGGAATCTCTGTAAATTTCTATAAATGTAGGCAATAAAAATCTGACTTAATTGTTGTTGGTGTCTTCTTTAAGCTGTACTCCTTTATATATTGTTTTAGCATTACTCACTCATCTATAAATAATGCAATTCAAACATAGCCATGGATATGGCTGAGTTATGTTTTTTGGAAGTAATTTATATTATTACATAGACATTATTAGTATTTTCGGTAATGAGGCAGTATTTTTTTTCACTTGGGTTTAGATTTTACTAATTAAATTTTGGTTTAACACTTGAACTTTTTGTTAGCACAGGCTATATACATTTACTCCAAATGTATAAGCTGTATCACCATGCAAGAGTTACACTTTTTAAAACAGTTATATAAAATACAATTAAGAAAACACATTGCTTTAATTAGAGAAAACCAGAACTAAATGCCTAGGGAGTACAGATTATATTGAAATCACATCAAAATTGCTTCTTACCATTATGAAATTATTTTGGCGTAATTTAGGGTAAATTGTATTTTGCTCAGAGACTGTAGAACAAGTTCTGATCAATTCACTTTCTTTGAGTTTCCTTGATTGGAGCTCTAACTTTCTTTGATATTCAAAATGTATTTCTCTTTCTAGCACTAGTTTCTGCATTTGTTGCATCCTGAAGACAATTGCTCACATCCTAAGGAAAAAGGCTTTCTGCGCAGACTATTACACTATATTTATAGCTTGTATATAGCACAGGCTATGATTTTTCTTGAGTTTTGTGTAAATTTCCCAGTTTTTGAGAACTGAGAGAACTTGAACCCTTTGACATCAATTGGCTGTCTGACCATGTATTTGACTAAAATAATTCACCATAAGTAGTACTCAGTGCGAGTTTTGATGTTCCATTGCAGTAGACATACCCCAAATAATTCTATTATTGGACATTTTAATAATTAATTTAGAGCTTTAACTTTCAATTTTTGTTTAATTCTTTGCCCAATGTGGAGGGAGGGATGTTCCTCCTGTGGTACAAGATCATCACAAGTTCCAATGTATGTCATGACTGAAGGGCCAGGTGCAACTCCACCTTGTTCTAGATAATTTGATTACATTCACTGAGGGCTCTATCTTTGTCAGTACAATTATTCTGTATCAAGGTAATGCATGGGTCTGACAGACTTCCTAGGAAATTTTGAATATAGGAAAAGCTGGTAATAATGTGTATTGTCTTTTATAGAACCTTAAACTTAATCTACCTCCTCCAAGAAATCACAGCTAACTGCTCCCAGTCCCTTAGCTCTGGATGTTGATTTTCATATTAAGCTCAATTTCTATTACTAGTACTGTAGGACTGCAGGACTGCTTAGGTATTTCAATAGAGAAACTGGAGATTTTGGCAGTTCCATAGGAAAGAGTTGAGGTTTTCCTTTCCTGAAAGGCCCCAAGTGCGATCTTTTTAAGTAATATTATGTAAATTGTTATTCATATCCATTAGATAGATAAGTATTCTGACATCAGGAATTTTGGTACGTGGCAAAGAAGGCAGGTTTACTATAAATAAAAGGACTGAAACAAACTTATATTCTTTATTTTGGATCCCTAGATTTTTGTCTAAGACAACTACTTTTCCTAGTATCTCCTCCTAACAAATGAATACGTGATCCTGGAGTTTCATCCCAATGTTTAGCTGAGACAATGCTACTTCTGGCTGAAGATAGTCAGAACGTAGAAAGTTAAAATTTTGACAGATCATAAAATAATTCTTTCTTCTTTTAATCTTTCTTCTTTCTACTTTTCTTTCTCAGCCTCTCCAAATTAAAGTACATTGTTAATAATCACCACTGCTACCTGTGTAGTCAGCATAGCTGTCCCCAAAATGAGGACAGAATACTCAGTGATGTCCTGAAGAAAGTTAATGGACTGCATAACTCCCTACTTTTTTTCCAGATAGTAAAACGAAACCATCTCTCTGCTATTGCTGTTCCTCTTGAACAGTTTCTGTAACTGGCACAGGTGTTATCATATCGCAAGTGGGCGTGAGAAGGGGATTACTGAAGAGGTGGCACATTCTGAAGTTGTTACCGAACCGTAGGCTTTCAGACTTTTAAGTGAAAGTTATGTTTGGAAATACAATTATGTAGCACCATAAAAATAATCAGCAATTATGAAGAAATTTGCAGGAATGTGTAACAACATCGTGCACAGTGCAATGTTCTGTTTATTTGTTGTCTTTCAGCATTAAAGATTAAAATATTATGTGTAGAAGCTATTCATGTCTAAGCAATGTTAGAGTCAGAACAGTATTATTTGCACTTATAAGAAAATCTCAGGGGTAAAAAATTTGCTATGGTTCCTTCTGGACTACGAGACTTATCCAAGCTCTGGAGAACTGGCTAAATATTATGACTCTGTAAGGGCTTTGACCTTGATGGGGGAGACATCTGGATGAAAAATAATAATAAAAATTGTAAATTGTTAGTAATTGGAGAAGAGCTACTTTTGCCAAATTCTAATGAATATAGACATAATTAAGCTTTTTAAGATAGCATCACTGACTGCAAATTTCTAATAAGTATAAACATAACAAAGCCTCTTTAGATGGTATCATTCCTAACAGTGTTAGCCACAGTGTCTCATGTGGATAGCAGGGATATCAGGAACATTTGCGGAGAAAAGATTGTTCACGTAGCCTGTTATAAAGTCTGTTAGGATCACAAAATATATTTGGGGTAACGGTTTATTTATCAAAACTGAACTGCATCTTGAAGCTTACTGAATAAGAACTCACATATGATTTAAAACCCATAACTGAAAATCACGAGCTCTGAGTTCTGTTAGCCAATCCTGTAATATCTTCTCCAGACCCTATTTTCCTAATGTCAGGTGTTGGGGTACTAAAACTGTTGCATCCTATGCATCCTATAGCACTACAAAATTTGAACATGTGGATCAGTGATAACTGAATTTCTTAGGAACCTTAAACGGAAGCTACTAAGGTCATTATAAGGACAGTGGTCAAGATTATGCATGTATTTTATAAGTGGGAACTTACATACATACTAGATCACATCAATCATCAATCATCATATTTTCTAGATTTTCAATCACTACATTGTGATTGAAGACAACATCAGTGTTTTAGAAATTTGAAATATAATTCAGTAAAGTTAAGAACAAGGAGGGTATTTTCACTGTATTTGCTGTTGTGCATCTGTACTGTGAAGGAATTTTTCCTAAGTTAAGAATAAGATTTGAGCTGGAAACATTCCCTTTATTTTTATTTTTCCAAAATGAAATAATATGTCCTTCCTGATCTTTAGGGGTATAAAATAGAAAAGATGAGAAAAAATCAACTTTCTATAAACTTAATGGGACATAGTGACTTGGATGTATTTTATGATTGATGTAATAGAAGGTAGATGGCAGTTTCATAGAATCATAGAGTCATAGGCTGGTTTAGGTTGGAAGGGACCTTGAAGATCATGTAGTTCCAACCCCCCTACCATAGGCAGGGACACCTCCCACAAAACGAGGTTGCTCAAAGACACATCCAGCCTGGCCTTAAACACCTCCAGGGACGGAGCTTCCACAACTTCTCTGGGCAACCTGTTCCAGTGTCTCACCACCCTCATAGTAAAGAATTTCTTCCTGATATCTAATAAAAGTCTATGCTCTTCCAGTTTAAAACTGTTACCCCTCATCCTATCGCTACAATTCCTGACAAAAAGTCCCCTCCTCATCTTTCCTGTGGGCCCCCTTTAGGTACTGGAAGGGCATTACAAGGTTTCCCCAAAACTCTTCTTTAGGCTGCACAACCCCAACTCTCTCAGCCTGTCTTCATAGGAGAGGTGCTCCAGCCCTCGGATCATCTTTGTGGCCCTCCTCTGGACCCGTTGCTACAGGTCCATGTGTTTTCTATGTCGGGGGCTCCAGAGTTCGATGCAGGACTCCAGGTGGGGGCTCCCTAGGGCAGAGTAGAGGGGCAGAATCACCTCCCCTGACCTGCTGGCCACGCTTGTTTTGGTGCAGCCCAGGATATGGTTGGCTTTCTGGGCTGTGAGTGCACATTGCTGGCTTATGTTGACCTTCTCATCCACCAACACCCCCAGGTCCTTCTCCTCAGGGCTGCTCTCAATCATTCTCTGCCCAGCCTGTATTTGTGCTTGGGATTGCCCCGACCCAGATGTAGGACCTTGCAGTTGGTCTTTGTGAACTTCATGAGGTTTGCACAGGCCCCCCTCTCCAGCCTGTCCCGGTCCCTCTGGCTGTCATCCCTTCCGTCCAGCATGTTGACTGCACCGCACAGCTTGGTGTGGTCAGCAAACTTGCTGAGAGTGCACTAAATCCCACTGTCCATGTCACCAACAAAGATGTTAAACAGCGCCGGTCCCATTACCAAACCCTGAGGAACGCCACTCATCACCAGTCATCACCTGGATGTCAAGCCGCTGACCACAACTCTTTGAGTGAGGCCATCCAGTCAATTCCTTATCCAGCGAATGGTCCATCCATCAAATACATCTCACAAATTTAGAGACAAGGATTTCCTGTGGGACAGTATCAAACGCTTTTGGCACAAGGCCAGGTAGATGACGTCAACTGCTAGTCCCTTACCCACCAAATTTGTAATGCTGTTGTAGAAGGCCACCAAATGTGTCAGACACTATTTGTNTATCCAGCGAATGGTCCATCCATCAAATACATCTCACAAATTTAGAGACAAGGATTTCCTGTGGGACAGTATCAAACGCATCTCTTATTTAGCTTTGAAACTCATGTCTGTGATTTTTAAGATGAAAAATGACATCTTGATTTATTTTTTATATAAAATATAGTATTTATATATCTTAGTGATGCAAATTTTATTTCAAAATAGTAGTCAAAATACGTTATCTAAGTTCATAGAATCATAGAATGGTTTNAGTGATAACTGAATTTCTTAGGAACCTTAAACGGAAGCTACTAAGGTCATTATAAGGAGAGTGGTCAATATTATGCATGTATTTTATAAGTGGGAACTTACATACATACTAGATCACATCAATCATCAATCATCAAATTTTCTAGATTTTCAATCACTACATTGTGATTGAAGACAACATCAGTGTTTTAGAAATTTGAAATATAATTCAGTAAAGTTAAGAACAAGGAGGGTATTTTCACTGTATTTGCTGTTGTGCATCTGTACTGTGAAGGAATTTTTCCTAAGTTAAGAATAAGATTTGAGCTGGAAACATTCCCTTTATTTTTATTTTTCCAAAATGAAATAATATGTCCTTCCTGATCTTTAGGGGTATAAAATAGAAAAGATGAGAAAAAATCAACTTTCTATAAACTTAATGGGACATAGTGACTTGGATGTATTTTATGATTGATGTAATAGAAGGTAGATGGCAGTTTCATAGAATCATAGAGTCATAGGCTGGTTTAGGTTGGAAGGGACCTTGAAGATCATGTAGTTCCAACCCCCCTACCATAGGCAGGGACACCTCCCACAAAACGAGGTTGCTCAAAGACACATCCAGCCTGGCCTTAAACACCTCCAGGGACGGAGCTTCCACAACTTCTCTGGGCAACCTGTTCCAGTGTCTCACCACCCTCATAGTAAAGAATTTCTTCCTGATATCTAATAAAAGTCTATGCTCTTCCAGTTTAAAACTGTTACCCCTCATCCTATCGCTACAATTCCTGACAAAAAGTCCCCTCCTCATCTTTCCTGTGGGCCCCCTTTAGGTACTGGAAGGGCATTACAAGGTTTCCCCAAAACTCTTCTTTAGGCTGCACAACCCCAACTCTCTCAGCCTGTCTTCATAGGAGAGGTGCTCCAGCCCTCGGATCATCTTTGTGGCCCTCCTCTGGACCCGTTGCTACAGGTCCATGTGTTTTCTATGTCGGGGGCTCCAGAGTTCGATGCAGGACTCCAGGTGGGGGCTCCCTAGGGCAGAGTAGAGGGGCAGAATCACCTCCCCTGACCTGCTGGCCACGCTTCTTTTGGTGCAGCCCATGATATGGTTGGCTTTCTGGGCTGTGAGTGCACGTTGCTGGCTTATGTTGACCTTCTCATCCACCAACACCCCCAGGTCCTTCTCCTCAGGGCTGCTCTCAATCATTCTCTGCCCAGCCTGTATTTGTGCTTGGGATTGCCCCGACCCAGATGTAGGACCTTGCAGTTGGTCTTTGTGAACTTCATGAGGTTTGCACAGGCCCCCCTCTCCAGCCTGTCCCGGTCCCTCTGGCTGTCATCCCTTCCGTCCAGCATGTTGACTGCACCGCACAGCTTGGTGTGGTCAGCAAACTTGCTGAGAGTGCACTAAATCCCACTGTCCATGTCACCAACAAAGATGTTAAACAGCGCCGGTCCCATTACCAAACCCTGAGGAACGCCACTCATCACCAGTCATCACCTGGATGTCAAGCCGCTGACCACAACTCTTTGAGTGAGGCCATCCAGTCAATTCCTTATCCAGCGAATGGTCCATCCATCAAATACATCTCACAAATTTAGAGACAAGGATTTCCTGTGGGACAGTATCAAACGCTTTTGGCACAAGGCCAGGTAGATGACGTCAACTGCTAGTCCCTTACCCACCAAATTTGTAATGCTGTTGTAGAAGGCCACCAAATGTGTCAGACACTATTTGTC
This sequence comes from Anarhynchus alexandrinus, assembly GCA_008711295.1. Taxonomy (NCBI): domain Eukaryota; kingdom Metazoa; phylum Chordata; class Aves; order Charadriiformes; family Charadriidae; genus Anarhynchus; species Anarhynchus alexandrinus. The sequence goes on along the minus strand of VUYV01000079.1, from coordinate 2,225,268 downwards.
TTTAGTGAAACCATGTTGGCTGTCACCGATCAATGTAATGGTTTAATACCACTACAATTTCAACTAGATCTAAGAATTTAAATGAGCTAGATGTTGAGATCTAAATGAGCATTTATTTGGTGCAGCAAATCTTTATTCAAAATGCAGTCCTGCCAAATTTAAAATAGGAATGTGTTTTGATTAAATATGTTTATTTCAACATTTGACAAGAAAACAAAAGTAAATTTTCATCTCTTATTTAGCTTTGAAACTCATGTCTGTGATTTTTTAAGATGAAANTCGATCTTCCTTTGTCCACCGCCGTTGTGACCCCTTCGTAGAAGGCCACCAAATTAGTCAGGCATGATCTGCCCTTGGTGAAGCCATGCTGGCTGTCACCAATCACCTCTTTGATTTCTGTGTGCCTCAGCAGAGAACAGTTAAACAATACAAATCAGTGGGAGCAGAGTTCCTTTTCTAAAAGAAATCTTAAGAGTCTTCCTCAACTCTGTGACCCATCTCATTGTCTGTTGGCTTTTGCCAAGTGCAAGAACCAGTGCACACTCCATAGGTAGCACAGGAATATGTAGGCAGACCTTCTAACATCTCTGTGTGAAGCACTGGATGGCTGGAAGATTAGCTAAAAAATGCTTGTCTCTTTATTCTAGAGCTCTGAGGACCGCCAAGATCATAAAATGTGAGTTTTTCCACATCAAAGCAAGTTTTAATTGTTCTCTTTAATTTCCAAGTTAAATATATATATATATATAAAAGGTATTTTTCATTAAAAAAAAACATTAGAACTACTTAGGCTTAGTTTTGACCTCTCTGAAGACAAAAATCATGTCTTACTTAGAAATTATTTGCATGCATGTCTTCTGAAAGTGTTGAGTCCTGATGGGACTGATAAATTGCATATACACAAACAGCCTTGAAACAAATTTAGTAAGGAACTATCTATGTGGGTTTTACTGCATAGATTACTTGCTGCCAGTAAGCAAGTTTTTAGATAAAAGAGTATCCAGTGAGAGTTAAAACTAATTTGGTTTTGTTTGTTTGTTTGTTTTTTCATTGTAAATCCTTAGGAAGCCTAAAAAGATTGCTTTAGTCAATTTGCTGAAGCAGGCTCTCATTAAAGATATACTGAGCAGTGCGTTAATCAATACATGAATCCACCCGTTTCAGATAATTGGTGCTAATCACCATTTCTCAGCATAAGAGGACTTGAGCAAGGATTTCTGTCAACAGCATAATGTGCAAAGGCACAAGGCCTTACAGGCACGATGCAAGCTCATCCTCGTTCGTGGAACCTACCTATTCACTGGGCTGAACTTGTGCCAGATGTACCAAAGGACATAGACTAATTAAAATTACACACCCAGAACTCTGGATCTTGGTCACCTTGAAAGAAATCTATTGCCCAGAAATAGGTACCCATCTACATTTCTATAGCAAGAAAATAGGACAGGGAGCACCCCTATCCCTTTGTCTAACTGGCACAGCATGGCTTGCATTCAGGCAGCTGTGATTACTCCCTCCTATCAAAA
>VUYV01000079.1:2116437-2223280 GCA_008711295.1 Anarhynchus alexandrinus | reverse complement strand
ACAGTGTCAAATGCCTTGCACAAGTCCAAGTAGATGACATCAGTCGATCTTCCTTTGTCCACCGCCGTTGCCTTCCCTTCGTAGAAGGCCACCAAATTAGTCAGGCATGATCTGCCCTTGGTGAAGCCATGCTGGCTGTCACCAATCACCTCTTTGATTTCTGTGTGCCTCAGCAGAGAACAGTTAAACAATACAAATCAGTGGGAGCAGAGTTCCTTTTCTAAAAGAAATCTTAAGAGTCTTCCTCAACTCTGTGACCCATCTCATTGCCTGTTGGCTTTTGCCAAGTGCAAGAACCAGTGCACACTCCATAGGTAGCACAGGAATATGTAGGCAGACCTTCTAACATCTCTGTGTGAAGCACTGGATGGCTGGAAGATTAGCTAAAAAATGCTTGTCTCTTTATTCTAGAGCTCTGAGGACCGCCAAGATCATAAAATGTGAGTTTTTCCACATCAAAGCAAGTTTTAATTGTTCTCTTTAATTTCCAAGTTAAATATATATATATATATATATATATTAGGTATTTTTCATTAAAAAAACATTAGCAGCTACTTAGGCTTAGTTTTGACCTCTCTGAAGACAAAAATCATGTCTTACTTAGAAATTATTTGCATGCATGTCTTCTGAAAGTGTTGAGTCCTGATGGGACTGATAAATTGCATATACACAAACAGCCTTGAAACAAATTTAGTAAGGAACTATCTATGTGGGTTTTACTGCATAGATTACTTGCTGCCAGTAAGCAAGTTTTTAGATAAAAGAGTATCCAGTGAGAGTTAAAACTAATTTGGTTTTGTTTGTTTGTTTGTTTTTTCATTGTAAATCCTTAGGAAGCCTAAAAAGATTGCTTTAGTCAATTTGCTGAAGCAGGCTCTCATTAAAGATATACTGAGCAGTGCGTTAATACATGAATCCACCCGTTTCAGATAATTGGTGCTAATCACCATTTCTCAGCATAAGAGGACTTGAGCAAGGATTTCTGTCAACAGCATAATGTGCAAAGGCACAAGGCCTTACAGGCACGATGCAAGCTCATCCTCGTTCGTGGAACCTACCTATTCACTGGGCTGAACTTGTGCCAGATGTACCAAAGGACATAGACTAATTAAAATTACACACCCAGAACTCTGGATCTTGGTCACCTTGAAAGAAATCTATTGCCCAGAAATAGGTACCCATCTACATTTCTATAGCAAGAAAATAGGACAGGGAGCACCCCTATCCCTTTGTCTAACTGGCACAGCATGGCTTGCATTCAGGCAGCTGTGATTACTCCCTCCTATCAAAACAGGATGACTGCTTCCAGTCTGCCTTTTTTTGGATGCTCCTTTGTCCCTCCTCAGCCCTGAGCTGTGAAAAAGCATTGTCTGGAAGCTACATGAGTTCAGATGGGCCGCAGTTGTGCCATGGACTCTGCTAGCAACTCAGCAGTATGTTTTGTGTTCTAATATAGATATGGCCACAGGTTCCCTGTTCACAAAGGCTGAAGTGCCTCAAAAATGCTGTCCAAGATATTCCAACCATTAAAAAACCCTGGGAACTGGTGAGAAACTGAAAACTGTTCTCTTCTCATAGTAATGAGGTATAAGGACTAGAAAGTCCTTGCTGTTTTAAGAAGTGTTGGCTATCTTATTTGAAGGTACAGTAATTACTTCATAAAGCATTTCATAAAATGTTTCATAAAACAGCTCTGCTTCTTTTAAAAGGTAGGCTTCCCTACCTAGGTCATTCTGGAATGTAAAACCAGAGACGGTTATCCTGTCTCCCTCCCTCTAAAGATGGTCAGTTGTACAGCAAAAAGAATTACTCATATGTGTGACACAGGAAAAAAAATAAAGTGTTGCTGCACAGTGGGACACTCAGATTGCAATAGGACAACTGTGAGCTAACCAACTGTTCCTGAATACAGCCTTACCCCCTACTCATACTGCAGACCTTCTGAAGCCGGAATGGGAGACTCTTTGTACCTTGTTGCAGACCTTGTTCATATGGTTTGGGCTATAATCCTGTGTAAATGGTTCTGCCAGTGTCCTTACCTGACCCAAACGCTAGGCTTTTGGTTAGGTTTGTTACCTGTGACAGAAGTATTCTGGGTTTGAATCAAGGATGAAGAGGGAATTTGACCTCTTTTTCTTCAGAATAAGTGCTTTAAATTATAGTTTATGATACAAAAGTTGGGAGCAGTATATGTCGCTTTAAAATTAGATCTCTGCAGTGCATTTTGCAGCCAGCTTAATTATATGGGAATTTGCTAACATTTTCTACAATGTCTTTCTAGAAGAGGTCTCAGCAGACTTGGGTAAATAAATGCCTAGTTACTAGACATGTCTAGTCCAGGAAGCTGGATTATTGAAAGCAGGTCTTTGAAAATGAGTATGCCGGAGTTTAAAATGCAAATAATTTTTCACGTTTGAGATTTAAATTCTTTGAGTCTGGTTTTATACCTCTGTGATTGCTTCTATGAGAAACAGATGGCATTAGTCTAACAATAATATACAGGACGTGGTCTCCCTTGTTAAGTCATTTCAAAAAATTCCAGTTACAGAATCCAAAAACTGGCAAATGTTGCCTGAAAATGTTTCTTGATGCTGCTGCACAGGACAGGAAGCATTCTTCACCCAGATGTCTGATCTTAAGGCATTTTTTAGTTAAGGACATAAAAATTGCTTTCCTGAATCAGATCAGTAATTCATGCTGTCTGCCAGCGAGCAGCGTTAGATGCAAAACATTGCATCTGACAAATCAATGCAAAACCATGGAGATTTTGGCTGTATAGTAATATGTCTAAAATCGTATTCTTAGTGGTGTTTAAAATTCTTGAGATGTGAAGTTCCATATTCCTTTTATGCATAGTCTTACACATGCTTCATTTTTAATGGTCCACTTTATAAAATATAAGCCAAAAGTCTCTGAGCAAGATAGCATCCTCCCCAGAATCAGCTTTCCATCTGCAAGGTGCAGTAGTAATCTCTCCACTGCAAAGTGATTGCCTGAAATGCTGTGGCCATTGAAAAGCTGGTGATCAGAATAGATGGCCACTGTGGTGTTTTCTGTCTTAAAATCTATGGTACACAATACTGTAAGCGTGCATTGTATAATCCTAAACTACCTGAAATCCTTGTGGATTTAGCTAAATGAATGCGCAGGCTTTACACTGTATGTTGCCTTCCGTTTTGCAAAGTTCAGCTGGCAAAATGTAACAGGATGAATTCAAGACTTTATTAGGCTTATCTGAATGGAAAGAACATTACATTTTTGAAGTAGAATGTGGAGCTTTAGCCACCTGTCTCCAATTATACTCAGTGTGACTGCAAGATTAAAATGCCATCGAGCTCACTGTGAAAATATGTCCCATAGCATCTCCTTTTAGCTCAGGAACACTAAATGTTAATAACAGCCCAACGGAGAATTGATTTTATTTTGATACTTTCAGTGATTAAATATTTTATATAGAGCTCTGGCAACATTGTTAAAAACTCTCAAACACAAAATTGGAGTTGAAAACATGTACTAGCACTGAGAAAAACTGCATGTGAAACAGTATGTGCTAATTTAATAACCAGCACAAACAGTAGCCAGAAGAACTACATTCACCTGACAAATTCATATGAAGCAGAATGTAAAATCAAAGAAGCTGTGAAATAACTATGCTGACAAGTATTGAAATTAGGTTAAATTAGCAGAACTGCAATTTTTTTTTTATTGTTATTTTGAGTGCATGGTACATTTTAAATGTCTTTTGACATTTAAAATATCTATGTAAAACCAGCCAGTATTTTGGTAAATATTGTAAATAAACTTTTGTAAATGGTATGATGTCAGACATATTTTCTAGACTTCCTCCATTCTTATTCTTACTTATAAGGCTCCAAAGTTGTAACACACTTAACAAATCAAGTGCAAGTCATAACCAAAGCTACGCACAGTCTTTCCAGTTGATAGTTAACTATTTTTTCTGCAAACTCGTACCTTGAAAGTATAAAGATTAGCAAAATTGGACCATCTTGACAGAAACATTAGCTAAGGAGAACTGCTGAAGGTATCATTATGATATTTAGAGTGTTTAAAAATCATATATCATATAATTCTCATTTTAGGTTCCAGGTGTTTCATTCTGATGTACAAACAAGTCCTTTTTCATTAAATATAGTTGATTAAGTTTTCCTGTGTTGTTTCACAAGTGCTCCTGTTTAAACCCATTTCTAAAAAAAAGGCCTAAGTAGACTCTGGAAGGGGAATAATTTGACTGTAGAGAAGTAGCCATTGGATCAGACTCTGGAATTTTTACATTGCATTTTTCATGCAAGATTCTGATCCTAAATAAGGCAGAGTTAGGACTGTCTTTATTGCCACATACAGTAATAGACTTTAGAGATGTTAATTCTGGGGAATGTTAACAAGACAGCAATTAGAGTTTTTCATAGCAGGGATCTTTGAATTATCTTGACATCAACAGACTTTTTTTTTCAGATAATAAAAATTAACAATCAATATAAGGAAGAAATCTACCAGTCTGCATTTGGTATACAGAACATCAGAGGTATTAATTGTATAGAAGCGTGTACATTAGAAAAAAAGTTATTGTATTTTGTTACTTGTCATTTCTGTTCCTTAATGTTTAAGCATTTTATCGGTTATTGCCTTTGGAAAAGTAACATCTCCCATTTTCAAATGGGTAAAATGAGACAGGCAGAACTGAATCCCTGAGTGTTTTTAAAGTACAAATTAAACTTCAGAACTTGAGATACCCTGCTCCAGTTCTGGAAACAGCAGAGGACCATAAATTACATGATATTTTGTTGTTGAGAGTTTTAATATGTAACTTCCCTGGGTGGTGCAGAAAGATTGTGACAGAGATAGAAACAGACTTCATGTCTCTTCTACACCTTTACATCATACTTCATCTTTCAGCGCTGTACTCTGATTAAAAGAACAAATTTCACTAAGAAAGGAGATGAATGGTCTATTTGCATTACCATCATTTTGCAGAACAACACAACCCTGATGCCATCCCCCGTTAAAAAGAAAGGCTGTCATCTATGCCAGCACGTTATTCAAACAAATGGATCCAAAAGTTCATGTGTATAAAACATAATTAAATGTAGCAGAATTTAAGCCTTTGAAAACACCAAAACACAGAGGACCCTATGCAGACATCTAGCATGGCTGTGTTTCCACCCCACCCTGCTGAAGTAAGGAGCTTTGCCAGACCTTCTAATCGCTAATGGGGCTGTGGAATTGCTCTTTGTGCCTGCCTCAGCATTCCCTTTTAATCCGACTTTGTGCTTGTTGGACTTCTTGTATTGCTAATCCACTGCCATCTCCTCTGCTCGCTCAGCCAGCTTTACTCTTATCACTCGTCACCTGAATTTTGTGCAGAATCACCAGTACTGAAGAGTTTCTGAGATTGCTGTTGAGACACAACAAAGGGACTGTTTCTTCTTGTGCACCTGCTGAACATTTCTTTGCCCTTCTTTACAGAAGTTTATATTGATTCGAGGGGATACTGACACACTCCAGTTAAGCTACATTACATTTTTTTTCAGAAAACATTCCACTCTTGTGATGGATTGTGGATTTTTATTACTGTCTTTTCAGTACCAAGTGCTCAAGCAACAGAGGAAAAACTGTTACTGTGCTATCTCTCATGTTCTTTAGCATTGCACCAATATTTGGTTTGTGAAAAGATTCTCCTGGTGTCTATACAACTCTTGTACTTGAAAACTCTGATGATAATCCTGAGTCTGGCCTAATGTAATATGGCCATGCCCAACTCACTTCACTTCTGCTCCTCCTCCAGTAAAACTTGGAGACGAACATGTTTCTCCATTAATTCTCTTGATATACAGGAGTACAGTAGAGTATCTTTGTGCCACAGATGCTGAACAATGTTTACATCACTACTGTATTACTGGAATTAAAACAAAAAATGTTATTGATATCAACCATTCCTAGACAATAAACAGATATGCTATTCATCATCCTTCAGTTCACACCATTTTCAGCTTTATCTCAATCTCATATGCTATTTCTCATTGTACTTTTGAACAAAAAATGGGAACAAAAAATTCGGATCATGTCAGCTTTAGCATTTATGACTTTTGACAATATAAGGCTTTGTTTAGTATAAAGCACATAGAAAAGCAGTCTTTAAGTAAAACTCAAAGCCAGATTTAGATGACAGCCCATATTGCTGGCATCTCTGCAGCAGTCAAACCTCCCTTTGCAATCAGGTGTAGGGACTCAGCTGGGGTGGATAGGGTTTGCCCTGTGCTTTAGATTGCAGTAATGGGCATGTTTACATACAACATGTTTAGGCTTCCAGATGTTTGGGCAGTAGCTGGCTCACATACTTCCAAATAAAGGTTTCCTTTGCAGTGATGCCACGCCACCAAAGCCAGCCCGACAAGCTGTACTGGTTCCTTCACAGAACCCCCTTCTCTCTTCTGCAACAGGAGAGGATGGGCTCTGGAGGCAGCTGAGCTCAAACAACCCACAAGGGCAATGACTGTATGTATAAACTCCTGTCTGGCAGCACTGACCCTTTAAAGAAGAGTACACAGTAACTTTTTTGTTTGAGGTTCTTTTCCTAGAATATTAAAGGGTACGGTATAATGCATGTGTCTGGCTTGCCAAGAAATAGCAACAAAAAGTATTAAACAGTTAATGGTTTACCTTTCTTTTTTTTCTGGACTTCTGTTTTAAATTTCAACCAAATTTACCTGGAAAAATCTTGGAAAAAGCATGGACTTATATCTATCATTTAAGACTTCCCAGTTTTTAAAGGAGGGAAACAACCGATTTAAAAACTGTGTGTCAGGCTTTCACCGTTATCTTCAGACTTCAGCAGTCACCGCCGGGCCACCTCTGGTCATGTAGTCTCAGCGGCAGACGTGGCAGAAATGCGTGCAGTGCAGAGACTTCAAGAGAGTTTCAGCAGAGCTGGTTCTGGGAAACGGAACCAAAGCAGTTGTATCAGCATGGTGTTACACCCAAGGAAAATTCGTAAAAACTACTTCCAGCACCATGGCACTGTGTGGATGTCAAAGTGTGATTGGTTTGATCTTGCAACACTCCATGCTGCAATACAGACATATTTCATTCTAACTGAGCAGTAGTATAAAAAGAGCAATTTGACTATTTTTTACCTTAGATTAGGCCACATTTTTTGCCTTCTTCAATATTATACACTTTCACAGCCCTCTTATTTTAATAAAAATAGTTCCCTATTGCTAGCATCTATGAGCTGTAATTCAGAGTATTTTCACACAAGGAAAACAGGTAAAAATATAGTAACCTCTTCAGTAACAGAGATGGCACTCTCCGGTTATCTTTTGTAATACCATAATCCTAATGGATTTAGGTCTCATTTAAACAAAAATATAAAATCGGATAGCACATAGTTTAATGTATCAGCTGTCCAAAGGATATTTATAAAATAGATAGGCAATGAATGTCGAAATCTCTGCCAATTTAGGATTTTCTGAACTTCTGGGCTTTTAGCCATTTGCTGCTTGCTGCTTTCCTTGCTTCCCGCTGTGAAGTTGTATGTGCCGCACAGTCAGGAAGGACTGGAAGATGCACTTACAAGTAGTGCGTCTGCTGGCTTTGAACCTGTAGTTAAAATAACATTTTTTTTTCTTCCTCAGTAAGTGCAATACTAGTAAAGATACAGTTGTCTTATCAAATCTAAAGGTAAGAAAGAAAAATGTCAAAGCCTACTGTTGTAAGTTTTGGTGAGAATAAAACCCCCTCTAATAAAGAGGAAACCTCGCTGCAGCAGAGGTCAGCATTAATAACTGTCAAGTAAATTCACATATAAAAGGAAACTGTCAGGTCAGAGTTGGCCACTGGGTGTGTGGAGCACCACTAGATGTGCTGACAATAGAACAAGAATAGTTCTTTTTTTATCCCTGGTTCAACCTGACTTACATCAACATATTCGGGTGTATTGATAAGACTTAGTGTCCCATTGCTTCAAAATGAAATAAATATTACATTTCATGAAACAGCTCTGTATAATATTACATCTAGAGATATACTTATTTTCTAAGATCAGTCACTAGACCCAGGCCAGAATCGCAAAATGGATTATATCATCTCTGCATCAAGGGGTCAACAACATTGAAATCCAATCTCACTTACTCTCTATTTTTCTCTGAAAATGAAAGATACAAAATAATAAAAAAATCCTAGACAAAAATAAGGTTAAAATATCCACCAGGAGGAAACATATCATAATAAAATACACAAAATGAACTGAGTTAAATACAGAGGTAGATGAATTGAATGTCTGGTAGATGGACAGCCACTCCGTCCCCTGTTGGATGTTGTTCTTGGTCTGGCACTCACATGTGAAGAAAGAATCACTCGCTCCTTTACTTCTGTCCAGGCACTTTCTGATTTGCATGTAGGCTCTTCTGCCATGTTTAGCGGGTGACCTGCACTGGTACCTCGGCAGTAAAGTCTTGCTATTGTGCTACTTTATATTCTTTTGTCAAGAATAATTTATGATTTGTAAGATTATTTGATTTTTGAAAACACAATGTAATTCAGTAATTAACTGAAAATAGTTGGAAATGTATATGTGGGACTTAAATGCCGATTCTGAAACAAAAATAATTCTCACAGTAATTAATTTTCTATCTACACCGAAGATTTTGAAAAAGGAAGTTTAAATAGAAAAATAAGGGCCAATTTTATGAAAGCACAAAGAGTAACAAATGCAAAAGTCTGCTGGAGCATGATGCCTTGTGGTGTGTACTGGGACTAGCTCTGTAGACAAACTAGAGTCTATATTCACAGAATATTCAGCCTCTTCAGAAAAATTGGCGGGTTTTGCCACATTGCAATTTCAAGTTCTGTAGTTTGCAAACATGAAGAGGACCTTTGGATATGGAACTGAAAATTAATGTCGTTAAATGAACTGGATAACACAACACCTCAGCAAGGAGAGATTTGTAATAATGGTTAAGACTTCAATGGAAAAAGCTATAATGAAATCTAATGTTTGAAAAATGAAGCTGAAGGAATTCAAACTAATATTGAAACATAAAATTTTAATAAAGGATAATTAATTGCAAAAACTAGCCCTACACCATTTGTTGTAGTTTTAAATCAAGACTGAATGTCTTTCAAAAGTCTGTTATGTAGATCCTATTGAAATTACATGTGTAAGGTTGATATTCATCACAATTTTGCCTTAAGAAATCTATGAACCAGCCACTAGTACTTACATTGTTTTATAATTTAAGTAATAAAAACTGCCATCAATATTTTGATTTATGGGGCAGCCAAAACTCCATTAATAAAGTAACATAGTTACAAATGCAAGTACTCAAAGTTACAAAATGTCAAAACCCAGTTTGCCAATATAAATTGGGCAAATCCAGCTATATTTTTATGTTAGCAGTCAATGACACATACCTAACGCTAACTGACACAGCAGAATATTACATAGCTTTTCTTAAAGAAGGCAAGGCAATGGGGATTTATTAAAATTGTCTTGAAAGACTTTTTTTTTAGCATAGAGAATGGAATATGATTTTGTAAATTTCATTTTAGACATGTCAATTATTTTTGTGTTGAAATTTCAAAAATATTCATGGAAAGTTTCAGCTCACATCATTAAGATGGACAAAGATAGAAACAGTTGAAAATGCTTTTTTTACAGTAGAAAATCTTGATCAGTCTTCTCTTTAGATAACCTCAACTGCAAGTTTTTATAATTTAATATCTATAGAAATTTGCCTTAATAAATGCTGAAAAACAACTATGTGTATTTTAGCCCTCCGTGTTTGCTGATTTAGAGAGGGATTCACCATCAGCTCTCAGATACCTAAGTAGTCTAAGCAAGTCATATAAGATCCTTCAACAGTCAGTGATAAGATATAGGTGTCTCCATTGAGTGATTTTTCCCATCGAAGTCTAGAGCTCGGGATGGCATGTATATAGCTTCTAGAAGTGCTTCTCCCTGGCTGACTGTAAAAATAGCATTGGTGACAAGCTTAATTTAAACTTCTGGCTTTTAAATTGCTAAAGTGAGATTTGAAACTCCAACAGTTTATGATCTCTCTTAACAAACCATTCATAAGAAATATCTCGCAGATCATAACCCAGTCCTTCAACATGTGTTTATGTGAATAAATCCTAATTCATGCAAACTCTTATGTACATGAGCATTGGCAATGGAGCTGGTTCCTTCAGTAGTGGAATGACACTGGTGATGGCAGAGCTGAGACGACAGCACCAACCAATGCTAATCTGCCCTCTCAGTAATCAGACCCCACTGCAAGTCCTCTGACAGAGATCAGTGTCTTCTTATATTAACGACTTAAGATTTTATGGACATGCTTCTCTATGAAATAAAATGGTAATACAGCACCGAGCCTGTTTTATAGCAAGTTTAATAGTAATTACCAACATTGGTTACACAGTGGGTTGGTTGGTTTGCTTGTGGTGTATTGAGCCAGATGCCCTTCTGAAGAAAAAGTAATTCATTCTACAATGTTGTCAATCTACCTGTGCTGTTTTGAGTTATCCTGCAATTTTGTTGATAAAATAAGTATTTGTGTTCCCTAATTAGATTGGAAAAATAATTAACGGAGTCCTTGGTTTATTATACTAGCAGCTGCACATACAAATGTGTATTTATATAAACTGTCCTCCAAACTTGTTATAACACTAAATATATACTAATTGTCTTCTAAATTCTGCATTGACAGCTGCTTTATAATGCCAATTCACCTATTAGTATCCTCCATTATGCATAAACAGAATAACAGGCATAACATTGTAAATGTTAATTCAGGAAATTTCTGAAATGTTCTGTAAAAGGCAAACGCTGTTATGATAGAAGCCATTCATTGATTAAATGATGAGGGAAAAGGTGAGAGGCATGTTAGCTTTGGTACTGCAAAACTACTATGTCCCTTACTGAAAGTGAGTCCAAGATATACATAACAACCTGTTGCCACTGAAAGCAATGGCAAAGCTGTCGTATTCTAAAGGGAACATGAATTCACTCTATTTGTATCAAATATCTGTCTTTAAATCAACTAAAAATGATAATTCAAATCAATCAGTGAAGTACAGAAAAGCAAAGGAGTAAGGTGTAATTTTTTCGATAAGATTAGAACAGAAAGTACCACATTGAAATTTAGCCACCTACAAATTTAAGAGTTAATTCCATTATCTAGTATTTCTCTATTATCAATGGAAGAAGTTACATGTGCAAAGAACAAGTCACCTACCTTAATAGGAAGGAAGAGATACTTCTCTCCCTACTCTCACTAGAAGAGTCTAACTTAAACTGAGTAACTGTCTTTGAGATGGCTACTTCATTTCCTCAGCATCAGGACCTATTCCTACTGTTGGGACAGGATCTGTCAACTGCATATAACAGATGGTCTGAATTTCTTATCACTCTCTTGAATTTAGAACTCATCATAACTACCAAAGTCTTAGGTGCCCCAAGGAATATGGCCTGACTTCTGGTTGGGGTGAGTACTCTGAAGGAAAATTCAGCCCAGCCTGATGTGCAGAGAAGGTGTTTGCTGTGAGTAACCTGCTCTGGCTGGCAGGCAGTCTCAGGGGTTGCTGTACAACACCAAAACACATAGGAAGATGGTAGCTGCTCCTTCCCTTCAAATACTGCCTTTCCTCTGTGCTAAATGCCAGATAAGCTTGAGATACCTCAGGAGGTAATGGGAATAACTGTGGTGTTTTGTTTGTGTATAAAAGCTGTGCTTTTTCTTGTATGTCATTAAATAAAGTATCGGCTGATATTCCTAGAAGCTCTAAAAATGCAATGTGACTACCTTTCCTTTCCTCTCCTAGTACATTTTGGAAGCTACAAAATGAACATTATTTTTTTCTCTTAAACATTATGTTTAAAGTTTACTTTCACTCTGTAACTGTGTTTTGCTGTCATGAATTTCAAAAGCCTGAGAATCCACTCATCTCAGACAGTTGTCCAGAAGGTGATAAAAACTCAAAGTATGTGCTGTCTTGACAGCATCAGCTGAAAATAAGAAATATCATCTGTGATCATTCCTGGGCCCTTGTCGTTAGGCTGCAGGTCTGACAGGCTACCCTGTAAGTGACTGGTTCATTTTTCTGATGTTCCCCCAAGGAAGACCAAAGAATATGCTATTTCCTTGTCATCTGTGTTACACAGTGAAAAACATTTATACTGCAAATGCATCTGCAGTTCATGTAGGTATATACAATATACCTGTACCAGATAGCTTTTTGTTTTTCCTGCAGATAATTGCTGTCATTTATTTTCTCAAAAATTTATCTCCCCTCTATGAAATGAGGTGAGATGATGCATAAGTGATCACACATAGGGAGATACTGAGATTGTAAGTAGCAAGTATATATTTGGCAACAAAATAATTCAGAATAAAAAAGATTTACTGCATCCTGTGTTGTTGTCAGTGAGAGGCTTACAGAAGCAGATTCATGGGATGAAAAAATAAGGAAGTGGGTGATTTGTATTTATTTATGTGGGATGATGAAAGGGATAATGTGCATTACCTTGATGGACTGGCAGTTGCCTTAGCATATCTGATGAGTCATCTGTGTGGTACCATGTTGAGTCACTACGTATTGTTAGCTGCCACTGCAATCACAGAAAGACTTATTGAAAAGAAGTAGATTATGTAAGAAAAGTAACTAAATCCCCATCAGAATTCTGCCTGAGACGGAGTAAATTCAGCCTGCTCGCTCACCATTTGGAAAAGTCATGAGTAACTGACTGTCTAGGTGTGTAATGCAATATTCGGGGTGCCTCAGGGCTCCTCTGTTGGGGATAAAACTGCTGTAGAGAGTTCAGCTGCTCTGTGTCACGTACCATGAAGAGCAAGTTGGCTGCTGTTATCAGAGCAGTGAACGCTGCCCCCTTGTAAATCCACTCTGCTCTATATATGGCACAGCACAGTCGCAAGCAGGAACGATGTTCACTTGTAACAGTGACCGAACAAAATACAGCAAACAGGACAATTTATGATGTGTTATAACCCAGTTTAATGCACTACTAAATTGCCTGCTGAAAAAAAAAGCAAGCACAGTTTTTCTTTTGTTTATCATTAAAGGTGGATTATTGGTTAACTAAGATGTTGGCATGGAGTCTGGTGGCTGAATTTAGCCTAATTTTCAGTGGGAACAGAGTCACAGAGGAAAACAACTTATATGAAAACTGTAGGCATACCTGGAGCCTTTTATTCCAGGAAATCAATGATTCCTGTTGAATTTAAATGCTTTTATTATTACCCTTTGAGCAAAGATTTGCTACATGATTGAGTAGATTTGTAGGTGATGACTCAATTTCTATGAGGGTAAATTTGCGTTGTGACAGTGAAGTCAATATAATCAAGAAAATGTACCTGATCTCGGGACAACACCCCCAGTCACTACTAAATTCAAGACCCCCAGCCAATATTAAATTCAAGCCCCTTTTTCTGGGTAAAGCAATACATGATTTCAGTGGAAGCAGCACCTGATTCTTTAATGAAAGCTCAGGCCAACAATATCAGGCTTTTCTGTTTGTTTCCAAAATGACTTTGCACAGGCTTTCAGAATAAAATTTTAAATATCTAACACACTTCAGTGAGATCAGAAATCAAAAGGAGTTTTGTCTGAGTTAAAAATTAGGATATTGGCTTTAACTTATATGTTTATCCCCTATATTATTTTATTTTCCTTCTTTTTTAGGTATTGACTAAATGTTACTTAACTTGAACAAAACTACCCTAAAGGTTTTGCACATTGGGAAAAATTAATTAGATTATTCTGGGTCCTCTACTCAGTGAGCTCAGTTGTTATGACAACCAAACTTTTACCACTTTCTTAACCTCAGTCCTTTTGATTTTTGCAGTTATATATAACAAAAATCCATCTAAGCTGTGAAAAAAAAAATCTATAATTTCCAATATTTAGAGACATAGAGTTCACCTTCGGCAATAATGATCCTGTTTAATAACTTTCTTAAAGTCTTCTAAGAGCCAAAGAGTTCTTCCAAGGTCTACTAAAGACTTAGTGCAAAAAGTAACTGCAACTCACCGCTGGTCCTACATGCTCACTGATGAGGGCATCCTTTAGACATTACAGCTAAAATAAATATAATTACTGTAGTTCTGAGGTCTAATCAGAAGACAGCATACAATAGAACCCGGTTTGGCAAAGAGGTTTTTTTTACTATTATTATTTTGATTGTACTCAGGAAATACAAGTAATGAGGCAGTTTTGTGTCAGGGGGTGATATGATGCTTGTGTTTTTATATATAGCTTTTCCTGACTGGGAAACTTTCAGTTTGCTTCCAGCTCTTTCATTTTCCTGACATTATTGCAAAAAGCAGTTTCACTTGCTAAGTATTTGAAGCATCCTCCTTTTAGGAATAATATACCATGTGATTTTTCATTGAAAGAGGACAAAAAAATTGTGTGACAAAGGCTAGAAGAAAGAGAACTGTATTGTTCAGTGAGGTTTTGTTTAAGATGTTGTAGAGCCGTTAGGTCCAGATAAAGTAAAAAACTTTGACTGGGCATCGTTCCACTCATCTCCAGCATCCCCATGGAGTGTAAACCAAAGTTTGATGATTTCATAGCTGCATTACCTGAACACAGCCTGGGGAGAATTAGGCACTTCAAAGTACAGCTGCATTGAAGTACGTGGAATGAGCTGATAAAAATGGTCAACACAAAGGTATTTCTGAGAATCAAATCCCTGTGAACTTTTGTACCTAAAATGGTTGGGAGAGTAAGGAAGCTATCTGGCCCATTCTCTTTCTTGGAGGAGGTGGAAGCATTTCAGAAGGAACTTTGTGCAAGAAACTTCTGCAATTTTTTAATTGCATTGCACTAGATTGGATTCCAGTCTATATCTACACTAAATGAAGCAAGGGCACCGGCCTAAGCCATAATAATTGTCCATATAGCTTAATTTTCGCAAAGTTCCTGTCATGGTTTTGGCCTATGGCTGGTACTGAGCAGTACTCATTTGTGAAGTCATTAGAAACTGATGAGTGTGAAATGACTGAATGGTATATGGTAATGAGTATGTAGTTTTAAAAGTTTAAAAAAATATTGACCTTTATTGCTGATGAATTAATAATCAATCCAATTTTTAAGCTATAAACCACATCAGGCTGGTATAACAGCACAGTGTGTGTGTATGTATATATGTGTTGGCCATTGGTGATAGCAGGCAGGAACAAGCAGCTTTCATAATTCTTAATGAAGATGTCTTTATAATAATGTGAATGTAATACAGTTTAAAAATTGCTTTGACTTTTAAACCTCACAAAAAACACAAGTCAGGGTTGAACAAGACAATTCAACAATTTGAAGTCAGCAATGTGAACTTCTTTATTACTTGGTATCAATACAAACTGAGAAATTTATTGTTTGTATAGAGACAAGAAAAAGGTATAGCAAAAAAGAAATGATTCAACAAGTATAATGAAGACATAGGTGGAAAGCCTGCTGAAAATAATAGACATCCAAATAACAATCAGTCCCCCTGTAGTTTCAGTGTTTCTGTTTCTTCTTGATTAGCTTATCATAAAAAGCTTTGAACAATAAAGAAAATCAGAAAAAAAAAAAAAAGGAACTTAAGTGAAAGCACTGTCAGAAGCCACAATTTCTCATAAACATTACTCTAGACGTAGTGAGGGCCAGGTCATACATGAAAGACCGTGAGACCAGACCTGGAAAAGCGATGACACGTGAATTCTTCTGCATGTCACTCCCTGCCCGGAAAGTATGAGCATGCTAAAAACACACACACAAGACTTATGTGGGTAGGGAAAGACAAAGGGGACAGAGCCAGGAGAAAGTGTAACAGAAAAATTCCCAGTCTGATTTCTGCTGTACATGTTTACTGGGATTTCACCTGCCGTTCCCCAAACCCTTCCTGTCTAAAGTCATAAATTCCTTTGCCTAATAAATAGGAAACCACAGTGGAAAAAGGATGCCATCCACAGGGAGCTGCAGGATTCACCCATACTTTTACTGTTGGATTTACATCATGGTTTGCGTCAATGTGTTCTGGATCATGATCAATAAGCTGAAAGACAGTTCCAGACAGGGCACTGAATATATGCCTGTTAAAAACGTTTGTTGTTAACTGTTTGAGAACTGAAAACTATACTTAGTGTCCAGCTCTTAGGAGAGAGTATCCTGTGTGTACTGGTTGACAGGAATTTTTCATTCTCATTGGAGACCTCTTGAGAGCTCACAACTCTATACCTGGTACAGCCCACCTCTGTTTAGTAACAACGAAAAATCTCACAAGTAGGGAATGCATTTTTATTACAAGGAAAATGGATCCCAAATGTAGTTTTCTCAGGCAACAGCAGTTGTCTGTGAGCAGCACTACTGTATTTGCAGGTTTACATGTTCAAGGAAAACCCTTCTTCAGCTCCCTTTTCCTCTCCCTTTGTCATGCATATTCTATTCATAGTCTATCATCACCACCAGTCTCATGCTGCCTGCTACACTTTGCCTCAGCTGTGTTCTCCCGTCCTGAGAAAATGCGGATCTCAGACCTGGATGGGTTGCTTCATTACGTACTGTAGGAAGCACACGCTAAGAAGTTGGGAACTACTGCTCCACGTGGCAGGGAGCTACCCCAATTGTTCGATCAACTGTAACTGCCTGTTCAACACCTTCCTCAGGGCTGGTAGTTGCATCCAGTCCCTGGCACAGTTAATTGCCTCTGTATAAGAATCAGGGTAACTCTGAAATAGTACTCAAGACTCATTTTAGGTGCCTGTGAATTTATCCTTCACGTCTGGGACCCTGGTTCATTTCCCAAATTAGCCAGTGAATATGTTTCAGTTTTGCATTAACTGTTTAGTTTTTGTTTTCCTTCATGTCTCTGTGTATGGGCAAGGACTAACACCCTAAAGAGATGTTTGAGGGAAAAATATTGTTTTTCACTCAGTGACATCAGTCATTCCATTTTTAATTTGCCATCGGATGCGTACCAGGGTATAACAAAAGCAATGGAGGAATCCCACAGAATCATCCTGTGAGTTACAGATTTCCTGCTACAGTGGGGTCAGCACATTGCAACACTGGTCTAATATCTAAGTTTTCCAAGCCGTGCACAAATGTTCCACTGCATGACTTACCTATGGGATCAGTTTCATCTTTTCAGTGCTGCCCTGGTGGGTGCTAAAGGGCAAAGACAGGACCAGATGATTTTGCAGTCATTATAAGCACTTGTACGTCTTATCCTCCATTTTTTTATGGGAAAGTTAAAGACTTTTTTTTTTTAAAACAGTAACTTATTGAAAATGTGATGAAGTAGTTGAAAAAAGAGTAAGATAGGATATGTATGGTCCTACTGCATATTTTGTATACTGATTGGAAACAGTCAGGCTTTTTAACAGTTTCTAAATATGCTAAGAAATTCCTCAGAATCTGCTGCCAGTTGTTGACTCCAACCACTTGGCCAAACATACAGACAAATGGATAGGCTTTGCAATACCTTCAAGAAGCATTTCATGGCGATTCCCACCAAGAATAAGAAAATTATTTCTTGAACTATTTTAACATTTTACGGTTTCATTCTGCTTCTCACAGTCCTGGCAGCATCAGGATGAAGGAAAAAAGTTGCTTGACTGTGCCCTTGTCTATCAGTCTTGACTCTCTTGTCTGTCTACTGAACTTTGAATGGTTTCCTCCCGAGCGTTTTAATCAGAACATGCACAGATAACATAGTTGTTTCTTCTCTTCACTCATCCTTCATGTTATCTTCTTTTTGCCTCCTGTACATGGTTTCTTAAGCTGAAGGCTGTGATATTTAGTGAACAACCTCAGTCTTTTGCTGACAGACAGATGAGACTCACTGCAATCTTTCCAAATGCACTGCTTCTTCATTTGTATGCACCACAGCCATCCCTTTCTCTGCAGACTAGATCAATCTCAGTATTAGGGAGATTATACTGCTGTCAGTAAGCCTTCAGCTTTTTCCTCACACTGCTGTAGCACCAGGCTACATATTGAAGGCTAGATGAGCTTGACATTTCATTTCATCCATTCAATATATCAAAAAGGAATTTTGCTTGAAGAAAAAGTGATTCCGACAGAACATTATATAGTTTATAGGAAACAGTCCCTCTTTGTGATCTAGTTAGAGACAAAGGTTCTCCTTAAGTATAGGTGTCATCACCCGAGATCTCATTTAATGCTTAGCCAGAACCAGCCTGCAAATATTACAAAGTCCTATGGGCAACATTTGGTAAAGAAATGGAAAAAATGGGGAAATAGAGTCAAGTTTTCTGAGTTCTGATCCTAGCTATGACTCATTCTGTGAATGTGGCTTAATCTGCCACAAAATATTTCTTTGTCTTCACCTCTAAAACTGGTGAGAACCTTGTAAACTTTTTATTGATTTTTGATGAAAGCTTGCTAAATATTTTGAGATCAATGATGTTTTAAATAATAAAAAGCTATATAAACTTTCCTAATTTTTCTTCCCAGCAAAGCTGCATAAACACCTTCAGTTTTGGGTATTCTGTTGCATAAGACTTGGAATAGATGATACAAACTATAAATTGTAAAAGAAATGTCAGATTTAATTATTATTTTTTTTTCCAAATAAACCTCACATTTTTTCAGGAGCTGCATATTAGTAGTGTAGCTCAGTGGCTTAGGAATGGCTTAGTGGTTGCTGGATTAATTTTTTTTTTATTTTCTCTAATGTAAATCTTATACCCTTGGGAAAAAAAAAATCTAAACATTAGTAGTCTCGGGTATGTATTTAGATTAAAAAAACCCACCCAAAACAAGCAAAAAAATAGTGGAAAACCAATGAGAATATTGGCCCAAGGTAATGTATAGACTGGATGATTTCCAGTATGGTTAAAAAAGAATCCAGGATGAGATCAGAAGTGAGAGCAGCACTTAACTTACAGATATTCACTCTGTAAGGCAAGACTCTTCCATCTTTTGCTTGCTCACAGCATTCCTAATGCCATAGTTTGCTCACTTGGCTTTACCATTATGTTCTTTTTTTGAAAAGCAGAAGTTAGAAAGAAAAGGAGACGTGCCTACAGCCTCTCAGAGCATTTCTGGCTGCATCTCTTGAAATTGTATGCAATCTTTGCTTATGTGGGTGGCATAATTGCTGCTTTCAATGCGCCCATTTGGGTATGTGAGCAGTGCTAAAGTGGATTGCAGATCCAGGATCTAGCACTAAATTTTGCATGCTCACTTACTTTGGGTGACTGTGCATGGATATGAACTACATTCAGGCATGTGGGGCAAATCACCATGGTCTGTGGACTGGGGAGAGTAAATGTACAGTTAGAATTGTCCTAAAAGTCAGAGGATGTCAACATGAGGTTAATGAAGGGTTGTGATGGAGAGAGTCCGAGCCGTATGTTGCCGGGGCAGGCAGCTTGCTTCTTTGTATTGTGATTAGCGTTATTAAATGTCCATATTTTTCTCATCAGGAGTGTTACTAGGCAGAGGGAGCATATATCTCCATTCAGAGTCCTGGTGAGGAATATTATCTTTTGTTTTGGAGTGGTTTGGTTGCTTGCTTTTTTCCTTCTCCCTCCTTTCCTTTTTATTCTCTGCTTTTCAGCTTCTGTTAGTCCTGTCCCCCCTCAGCACTTCCTTCTCTAAAACAATTCTCCAGCCCTTTGGATATTCCTCCTATTTCTTGTTGATTTGTGTAAGGGCAACAACTTTGTAATGGCCGATGGTGAAATTCATTGCCAAAGGTTATAACTGAGGCCACAGAAATATGTGGGCCAGATGTCTGACCTCCAGAGCACCTGTCATGTGAAGGGTTTGGGGGTTTATTGCTTTGTTTTGCAGCAGTAGAAAGATATTAATTTGTGAGGAAAGTGCTGAAAAAAAGATGGGAAAATTTAATCCTACCTTCTCTACTGGAACTGCTGGTGAATATAAATGGGAGTAAATTGCTATGACAACAAGAAAATTACTATGTTTCTGTAACTCTGTCCACATCTGAGCATGAAATATGCAATGAAGCAGAACAGCACCCACCAAGGAGGTTCAGGGACAGCCCTGGGAAGGCTGTTTCAGCACAAGAAGACAAAGTGGAGGCTGTTCCTTTTTGGCACAGCTGTGGGCCAAAGTGGTCACAGTAGCAAACCCCAAACCATATGTACAAGTACAAGGCAAGAAGTGTGTTTAAGTGGAGACCAAGTTGGGTCACCACAAGGATGAGCTCTCTTCCCATGCTCTTGGTCTTACCTGCTGGGTCATCCTAGGCAAGGCACAGCACTGCCTTGTGTTCTCTTCCTATTCACTGCAGGAAGTAAGGTTATCTTTGTAGAATTATGTGATTTCTAATTACGGAAAGTTGCATATTTGCTCTTATTTGTGAAATTATCTTTAGTTTACACATGCAAATAACTTTGCTTGCTCTTCCACTATTTTTTCCTCAATGTTTGCAATGCATGAATAGATTAAATACTCCAGTCAGCTAATGAAAGGGGAAAAAACATGCAAAACTGAAGCTGTAGACATTAGGAAACACAGTTTGAGACGAAATTTTGGAAAAGTTTGGTTTCTGGCCCAGCCTTTTTGCTTGTTTTTATAGATTAAAATTTGATCTAAGAACAGCTGACTGGGGATTAGGTAATTATTTTTTAATTGTGAACACCTATTTGCTTTAAAATAGAACAGCTCATTTGACAGCTTACATTTGCTGTGTCTCATTTTTCCCAGCAAGAAATTCACAAAAGTATTCAACGCAGTTATATGTCTTCCAAATCTGCAACACTTTGCAAGACCCCAGCTTGACTGTCAGGGATTTGAGACGAATTCTCAATTTGCAGCCCTGAGCTGGAATGTCAGAGATTCTAAACCGGAATTTGTTCTTTATGTTGATGATTATAACTGGCTGGAGGAAGCTGGGGAAATATGACCAAACTGGGGAAATCTGAACAGTCATTGTCTGAATTTAATTACTTCCATGTGTGCTGAACTCTGACAGTTAAAGGAGGAATTTTTTATTGCATTTTTTTTATATTGACATTATGACCCATAATAATAAAACTACTCTTAGCAGATAGAAAAAGATGTCAGAAAGAAAGCAAAAAATGAATTGAAAGGAATAATAGCAAGTTAAGAAGACCTCTGAGTTAATGTGTTGCATAGGTCTGACAGCCTGAATAATGGGAAAACATTGGTTATTTTCCACAGTACACAGTTGCAACAACTATGTGAAAATAGAGAAAGATCAGTCTGTTGAACTCTCACTCACACTGGTGACTTCTTATTTGTGTGAGAGTTCCCATCCAAGTGAACAGGAAACATCCTGAGTTACCCATTGCCAGTATTTAATAACAGTGCTTGAGATTTGACCTGTCCTTCAGTTTGCCATCTTTCCACAAGCATTCAGCTCTTACTTGGGTTTTGCTAAGGGCATGATCCTTTGAAACTAGTGATGTTGAATGCCTTCTCCTGTTCCACTTTTAAACTGTGGCTACTGGGTACACAAACACTTGTTTAAGCTATTACATAAATACAACTGGGACATTTTCAGCTTAAGTGTACATAATACATTTGGCTTATATGAGCCGTTTGAAACAAACCAGAAGAATTGATGGAGCTGCAGTTGTCAATAAAGCCATTAGGTTCAAGGGAATTACTCACTGAAGTGGGATGTGTTTTGGATTCCACTGAGGTTTTCAAAGGGAAGATATAAGCAGCTTGTCTTTCACTGAAAGATCCCTCCTGATACTCACCAGTCCCTAAACTGCACATATTAATCTTGCGTTTTGAAGTACTTCAAAGCTTCAGGGTTACTTTGAGAAAAGCACATACTGGGTATCAATAAGTTATGCTATAGTTATTAATGTGTTCTAAGTTTTAAACATATACTAGAGATATGAAATCATAAAAAATCTTTTTAAAAATTAAAGACTGTGCTCCCACAACTACACGGACCAGTCCTTGCCTTTGGTCCACATCCAGTTGATTTCTTTTACTTCTTTTACTTCTTTAACATAAGTAAGTGCTAGTCAGCATAAGAAAAGTTTGCAGATTTTGAGTCTGATGGTTTTGGAGGAGGAGAAAATCTTCACTTGCCTTACTTGCAAATGAAAAAGGATTTATATCTACATGTCCATCCTATTCCCTTCTTCAGCTTTGATTTGTTTATTTATGTATTAACTTACAGGTCATCCCTAAGTGGGTTTGTAATCTGAGTAGCTATTGCAAATCTTGTTCCTCTATTGTGTTTTACCCTGTGCTGACAGAGCTGACTGCCACACAAGAAATTGTGGTCTGACTGTGGACCATGTTATGTCTATTAATGAAATACTGCATAGGTCAAAGCTGAGAACATTGTTATTCTCATGTCATACCATTACAGTTCACATCTGTAGATGTGAAAGAATGGAAAATTCACTTACCTGCATAAGATAGAACTTTTGAATACATGTAAGCTGAAGATCTTTTTTACTTTTAGAATATGCATTGTCTCTTCACACAAAAAACATTTTTAATTGAACGACACAAGGGGCTCGTTTTAGCTGGTTAAACATGGGCAACTGAAGCACTAGAGTGCACGAGTCTCCCACACAGCCATTTCAAGGTGGATTTCCCACATGCCTGACAGCATTTCAAAAGATAGTCGATATCTGTGCTTTGTGAATTTGAAACAAACCTATAGGCTCTGCTGCAAATATCATCTTTTCCCTGTCCATTTAAAATTTGAAATGAATAGAGGATTACTAAAAGTGATGTGACATTTTTCACACAGATCAACTCAGAAGTGGGCTGCTCCACTTCAATGATACCTGGATATGTATGAAGTGCAACTTATGTCAGGGTATCATAACATTTAAAGATTTATAGTTGTCTTCCTACCTTGGAAAACAAATTATTTCAGACTCTTAGCTTTTGCATCTCATCTGTAAAATATGGAAAAAAATTTCAATGTGAAAACTGGAAAACACGAACAAAGGTTAGCTAAAGAGGAGACTTATAGAATCACAGGATAGTTTGGGTTGGAAAGGACCTTTAAAGGTCATCTTGATCTGATCCTGTGTGGACAGCTCTGTTCTACCCTCTCCTGGATTTTACACCAAAGTGCAGCTGGACTTTGAATATGTCCTTTTCAGAGGTGCCCTGATGGAGTAAAGGGGCAGAATCACCTCCCTTGACCTGCTGGCCATGCTTCTTTTGATGCAGACCAGGATATGGTTGGTATTCTGGGCTGCACATTGACAGCTCATGTTCAGCTTTTCTTCACCAGTATCCCCAAGTCCTTCTCAGCTGGGCTGCTCTCAATCCCTTCATCCCCCAGCCTGTACTGATACCAGGGCTTGCCCCAACACAGGTGCAGGGCCCTGCACTCGGCCTTGTTGAACCTCATGAGGTTCACATAGGCCCACTTCTTGAGCCTGTCCAGGTCCCTCTGGATGGCATCCTGTCCCTCAGGCATGTCAACTGCACCACTCAGCTTGGTGTTGTACGCAAACTTGCTGAGGGTGCACTCGATCCCACTGTCTATGTCACTGATGAAGATATTAAACAGTACTGGTCCCAGTACAGACCCCTGAGGGATGCCACTCATCACTGAGCACTGATATTAACACTATCAGTCCTCAAGAAAATTCTTGGTTGATGTGCAATGAACCCTAATCCTGAGATTACAAATCTTGCTCTGAAGAGGGCGACAGGAAGGATTTGTTTGCACCTCCAAAATTGTCTCACTGAGTTCACGGTAAAGTGAAGGAAAAGCACATCACATTTACAAAAGTTAATTTTTAGAATTGTTCAGTGACTGAAGAGATTCTTTTAAAAGAATGTTTTCATTCTAGCAAGACAAAGCAGTCTTCAGTTCCTCACTGAGAATTGGACAGAAAGTTGCTAAAGACACTGTTAAGGCTCTTTTGCATGTCAGCTAGCACAGCTGGGCTAGCAACTGGTTCTTCCTCAGACTGCAGGCTAATATCTGAGGGAATGAAAACAAAACATAGAGAGTTTATATGGTGAGGAGGTGTTTTGATATTTCAGTATTCATGTATCATTAAATATATATATATATCAAAATCATAGTCTCTTACCACTAGTTGTTCAAGTACCATGGACTATGACATTAAGCAAATGAATGACAAACTTGTCACATAGAACCTGTTTTTTTAACATTTTTTTTTTATTTGGGTGCTTATACTATCAAAAATGCCACTGACTTTGCCCTAGAGCTAAAAGATATTATGAAAGTAGACATTGCTGTTTGCCTCAGCAGTTCTTGCTGTAAATTACCAAATTCAGTCTTTTATTGACAATGAATTGGGTCCCTAAAAACCAGTGTAGTGGCTGTGCCTGAATTACTATTACACTTTCATTTCATAATACCTACAGAGAAAACAAAATCAAACAAAAATAAACATATAGAGAGACTGAAGCTATGGGAAAGAAAAGTCAGCTGACCTCCATGCAGACCTTAAGTCAAAATCTAGAGACACAGACAAAAGAAAATTGTGATAATTATCCAACCTGTTCCTTGGATACCCTGAGCACTCTGGGAGTTCATAGTGTGTTTAGTCCATTCATAGAAAGAGGAGTTCCTCCAAATCTGACACTGAGTGAGCTCAGGAGAGGTGGCATCCATTATCTTTCTCCACAGCAAGTGGATTTCTCCTTTCCTGGGGAAAACATTCTCCAGCTTTGCCTCCCTCGCCCTGGAGGAAGCAGGTTCAGCATGGCAGTGCTCCTTTCCTTTCCCAGTTCATGAACTTCCTTTCCTTCACTTTTCAGAGTGAGACACAAATCGGCAACTTCTCCTACCCAGGCACCTCTGAAAAGAACATATTCAATGTCCAAACGCACTTTGGTGTAAACTCCAGGAGAGCGTAAAACAGAGCTGCCCCACTCAGGATCAGATCAAGAGACAAATTGTGAGTTTGACCGCTGTTTGATTCCTGATTTTTTTTGTTTGGTTTTTTTTTCGTGAAAGTCAGGACATAGGATGTGGCTCACCTCAGACCTCCAAGTGGAACAGGATCGACGCTGATGAGTACTGACCATGCTCTGTGGAAGTCAGACTGAGCACACTGCTGCTATTATTTGAGATTTATCAGATAGTATTTTGGGAATGGCTGTAAAGCTGTATAATCTCATTAAACTTCTTCTTTTGATACACATCAGACAACAATGCTTCTTCCTTATCAGAGGGAGAAAAGGAAACTGGAACATTAGTTAGTGTCTGGGAGAAGTATGTTTGCATAGTAATAGTGTCATAAGTAGTATGAAGTAGTATGAAGTAAACTTCATTATGTCACAACACAAGACCGTTGTGATGCAATGACAAATTCTCAAGCATATGCCTATAAATACTCAAATGATATTTGCTTAAACACAGCTCCTCCCAGGCAGGAGCAGAGCAATTGTATGTTCAGGGGCAGATGGGTTACAATCCCCAAAAAACTTCCAATATTGTGAAGGGAAAAGGGAGGTTTGTAAAGATGAAAAAATAGAAAATAAAAAAACACACCAAGTTGTTATTATTGCTGCTATGGAAACTGAACAAAGAACAATAACTACTTGCCAATTTCTTCTGGCTCCTACAGTGAAAAAGTCTAAAATGCTGAGATTTCAAAGCCAAGAATTGCTGTCAATAACTAAATATTTTGCTATTCTGGGATTTACCAACATATTACCTTGGAGTTGTTTAGTTTCTAAACCTTTGTGAATTCTCTTTTTCTTCTTTCTGAAGGGCAATGCATTATACGTGAAGCATGCTGTTATGAAAAGGCAATTAATTTACATGGAGAAACCAATTAAATATTTGATCTGGTCCTGAAATTAAGGATGTATTCACTGCATTTTATTTATATCTGTGAAGGACAATGCTTTTATCGAAAGAAGAACCATGTTAAATTTACAGGTGTGCCTAGCCCTGCATAGCACCTGGGAGCTTATAAGGAATGAAATGTCATTGTTTAGATGTTTATGGCCGTGCAGTTATACCACGCTCATTGCAGTTGTATCTGTGTAAGAGGCTACTGTTGAGACTCCCTTGCTTCTGACTCACATGTATTTCTTCTCTGAAAGGGAGAAGCAGCCGATGCATTTCTGCCCAATAATAACTTAAGTTTTTTAATAACCTGCACTTTGGACTTCATCTGGAAATGAAGGTTCAGCTAATTTAGGACACAGAGTACGACTTTCAGTATGGTTTCACCATGTTGTCAGGCTCAGAAAACAGTAACTGAATCCCAAAGTTACTGGAATGAAGTGGCAGCATTCGTCACTCAGTTTGGAACAATTTCTTAGTTGTTAAAATTTAGAATAGCGTAGGCAAAATTAACCACAATGGAAGCTTGCTTCTGTGGGGAAAAAAATTGTCTAGAGTCTTCTGGCAACTAAAAGGTGAGGGAAGTCACTTCTGTTCACCTTTGCCTGGATTTACAGTGGGTGTTCTTGTTGAAAACTATCTCTTCAGTAGAAGATGGACATCTTCCTTTATTCAAGTTCCTCAAAATGCTCTCTGCTGTCAGTCAGCATCATCTTCATCTTACCCAGCGTGTGTTTAAGGCATATGGTATTCTTCCAAGTTTTTCTCTCTGCCAGATGTTAACTTGACTATCCTCCTATGCGCAAGAAAAAGAGATATAGTTTAAATATTTCTCAGCTATAATTTATCTTACAGCATCTCGGTGACACGAATATTCTCACTGTAGGGGTGGAGGGGGAAAGAAAAATGATGGGGTGGAATGGGTGCTGAAGGTCTTTTAAACCTGAAGTACCCCTTAATTATGACCTTTAAGAAATACTAAATAGTTGCCCAATACCATTTTTAAGGATCTCTTCAAGCAGAATAGCTAAAAATATTCAAGGTCGGAATTCTGAAAAACTTGAATAAAAAATAATCATGAAAATCACAGATGGTAGAGGAGGCAACTCACCATCAGCAATGTTTCCTAGAAAGAGTTGGTGATTTTCTTACAGTATCCTTTCTAACTTGTCTTGCAAGTGCAGCTCAGCCATAATGAGTGCGATAATCTGGAGGAGGAGATGCTATCATTCAAAATAGTAGCAGCTATAAATCCCAAAGCCCTCAAAATTAACACTTCAACTCCCAAGCGTCACCAATCCAATTAAGGACTTTCCTACTGAAGAGTTTCATAAATTCATTTCAGACAGTCATTTACAGGAGCCTCTGCACTTTCTAATGCAGCTGCTAATGCAAAGGTTTCCTGAATATAATAGAAATGCAATACAGCAGCACCAGTTGTTACCCTGTGCTTTTATTACATACTTATTTTTAAGACAGACAACTCTAAGTTAGTTTCCTGTCAAGAGTGCATAATTCTGGAACCCCCTTGCTATTATAGCATATAGCATCAGAAGACTGTGCTTTGAATTAGAAGGAGTTTCCAAATGTAGTTTTCTTCGTTGTTTTCCCAGTATAGCAGTGAATGCAAACGACACATCTGGCTGGGGTTTTTCACCTTGCAATCCAGTTATGACACAATTCTGCCTCTGGTTTGTCATTCTAAGTCCATAGACAGTAGTCAATCAGTCAAATGTGGACATTTAAATTATCTGTAAAATCATATAATTGTAGCATTGCAGAACTGCAGGAGTGGGTGGATACAACTATGAATTTTGAATTAAACAACAGGCTAATTACCTTATTATTTTACTATACCTGCAAAGCCCATACAGTATCTCTCTGCCATATATAAAGCTATATTTTCAACATGTTCACTCACACATCTTGGCTTTGCTTTGTTTTCTATTTCATAGTAAAATCACTTCATTCTATTTTGACATGATAGCAAAAGAATACGCTAATACCATATCTGTAATTAATGGCAGATATATGTAAATTATGGGGTCAGGCCAAACAAACAGTACGATTTACTGATGCAAGTAATAGTGGATGTGCACTAAATAAAGATTCGTTCTTGGCTGTACTTGAATAAGTAGGGCTACTCTTAAAATACTCAATCTTTTACTTGCGAGGTAAGTAGGGAGAGTGAAGGGGGGAATCTCTGCATTCAGCAGAGATATTTGCAACCCAAATCAGCTTAGTTTTGCCGTGCCATGAATGGAGGGGAATTGGTAATCTCTGCAGCCCTAAACATAGCTCCACTAAATTTGTCTACGATTCTATCAAGACTAATCATAATTTTGTCTACTACAGAACATGTTCGTTACATGGCAGCAGCTCACTCTAACACAAAATTGCAGGTGGATTTTTTGGCTATATGAAGCTGAAGATTAAAATGCTTGTTATTTTTAGAGAAGCCAAGATTACACCCTGTATTTTTAGATGTTTGCAGAATAAAGACTTCAGGAATGTTGGTCCACAGGAAGTGATTTCCCTTAAGCCAAATTTCCTTTAAAATCATATCATAGATTGAAGTGTAGTCACAGATTACACTGGCAAAGTTGTGTTTTTGAAGGTATCATTAGTATCAGACTTCCTGATTGAAATCACCTATTAAATTTAGGCTCCTCAGTATAAAAGCTAACAAGAAAGTAAAAGAAAAGTAAGATTAAGTGAGACATTATCCCAGAGGGAAAAAAATTTATTATTTTAAATATCTGTATTAATTTTTGGGTTTATAAGTATTTTATAGCATTATTGCATTATCTTAAACATCTTTACATTCTTTTTCTAGCCATTAACAAACATGGTCTGTGTTTAATAGTGTTTGAATTATACATATCTTCAAGTTTTATATTTAATGAATGTTGTTTCTAGGGACTGGTTATATATTTGTCAACCAGTAGTTTAGGAGCAGGATTTAGTGTGATGTTAAAAAAACTCCAATGGGGTGTTTGTATGGCAGCACGTACAGATGGAGAATGGTCTTCTGTGGCAGCTGGAGGCTATGTCAGATCTCTTCTGACATAGGGCTTCTAAAGTCAAAATCTAAGAGTAGATTAAGACATTCCACGAGTATGC
Organism: Anarhynchus alexandrinus; assembly: GCA_008711295.1. Classification (NCBI taxonomy): domain Eukaryota; kingdom Metazoa; phylum Chordata; class Aves; order Charadriiformes; family Charadriidae; genus Anarhynchus; species Anarhynchus alexandrinus. Next base: position 2,194,356 of record VUYV01000079.1, on the reverse strand, counting down.
CTCATTCCAGTGCATCATGAGCAAAGCTGTTCTGTAAAATGGGTTTAAGATTATGCCAACATACTGCACAAGTTGATGTCAGCAGTTTTGAATTAGACACTGTGTGTGTTTGAAATGTGATGCATTTCCTACGCACACATACAGAAAAAAGGAATCATACACAGTAATAATCTAGAATTGGTATTCCTCCCTCCAAAACCAAAAGTAATCTGAAACGAAGCAATGATGACACTTTCAGTTAGAAGTGTTCAATAATTAGTTTAAATGTCACCCCACTTGCTGGATGACCCATCCTTCCCTCTATAACAGATATAGTGGAACCATGGAGGAAATAATTGATGAAGAGTTCTTAAAAGGGTTAATAAAAATTTAGCTAAACCTTTTTCCAATTCAAAATTGGAGGTTTTGCATAAACATTTCTATTTTGGTTATATCTTCTACAGAGAACAGGCAATACAAATCATTCTAGTTTTGTTCTGACTTGAAACATATTTGGTCTTGTTGTTTTTTCTTGACTTTTCCATTCTGACATTTCAAACTTCTTTCAAATGAGATGTTTGATAAATGTGAATCACTTTTTTTTTAATTTTTCTTGTCTTAACAAAGTTAAATTCTTTACATTTTTCTTCCCTTTAAGGATAAAAAACTTCAAAATTCTGGTGCTTCCTATAGAAAGAGGATTCCACTTAAACAAACATTCTTTAAATCTGTGGACCTGATGTTCAACAGTACCAAACCTATGTGAAACTGTCTTTGCAAAGAAGTATGCTGTTGTGTGTACTCTGTGACATCTGGTTCCCTGGCACTCCCAACTTTTCCCCATGTCTATGTCTACACCAGTAATCTCAACAGGGAATGGGCCTGAGCTCTGCCATATAATCATCCATACCCTTAAACTGCTATAGTCTATGGCATGGTTTTGGCTCCAGTTTACTACTGCTCCCTCAGACATTGCCCGTGCGTGCTTCAGGGTTAGCACCTGCCAGGAGCATTGGACTTGAACCCTCTGTTTTATGAGAATAAGGAAGACCAGCTGCAAGGACATGGACTGCATCATGATCAAGAATGTGCCTGATCTGTATTATTTGTGCAGATATTGCAAACGAGAAGAGAAGGAACACCTACTCTTTGAAATGTCTTTGTGGAACAATAATGTACACTAGATAAAAAGTGTACTTCTGTTACAAGTTTTTATTAACAGCAGCTAAGATGAAATTGAGCTTCTGCTCTTATGCCACATTCCCTTGCTGGGGCCTGCAAGAACTGAGGAATATTTGAGCTACTTGTTAGTGGGATCAGAAGAAATTTGTTCTTCTGAGTGTACGCGAAGCTGAAAACCCAGAGTGGTACGAGGGGTATGTGTGCTGTTGTTAGAGGATTGATTTGTCACATCAAACAGGTAAGAAAAAAAGGGGAATCAAGAGAACAAAGCGATATTGTTGTTTCTTAAGTAATTCTCTTGTGTTTGGTTGTTTTTTTTTTCTTTTAGTTCTTCCTAAGTACTAATCCTTCAGCTATATTTCTTATTTTTTTCTTTTTCCTACCTGTTGATTTGGCCTTTATCTTTTGGAGGGAAGTTATGCAACAGATGGTCTCTTATTGGCAAGCATGAAAGCTCGGCATTTTATCATCAGTATTCACTGCACTATTCAGATAAGAAATCATTCTGAATATAACCCTGTGTGAGGAGATTTACTGCAAATTACTGCTCTCTGCACAGGGCTACAAATACCAATAAGATACTGGGGGCTCAAAGATAATGCTCAGCACTCTGCAGCCAACGTGTAAGGGTCAGCTAGATAAGTGAAGGGCAGATTGTTTTACATCACACTGATAATTTCCATTTCATTTGGCATTTTGTCCCTGCTGAATTACACACTTTATCTAAATCATGTAGAATCTGAGAAACTTTTTCATTAAGTTTTTTGCATCAAAATAAATAATAATTAAAATAATTTCTATGTAAAATAGTGGGAAAATTTTAGTTTCTATCGAACAAATCATGCTAATGTAAATAATAACAGTGAAAAGATCACTCTAAATTGTCTGTTCTTCCTCTCAAAGTGCAAGCACTCGTAATGTCAGCACATTTTACTTGCACTTTCCTCACTCAGATCTTAGTGTTGTTCAATAGTATTCAACTCCAAAAAGTATCATAGTATGTCACCATCCATTTCCATTTCCACTAGATTACTCGATTGCCATTGTATAAGACCTGCTTCCCCTGACTCCCCTTTGCCCCAGTAAGTCCAACCTACATATGTCATATACGCTATCAAATGACAGTGTGGAGGGTAAATAGATGTGCATACTAAAGCACTTCAATCACAGATACATGCAGTTTCATTAATTACATGACTTCCCCGTGCTGTGGTAGAGATGGTGCATGGAGGGAGAGGAGCCAGCTGGGTTGACATAGAGGGTCCTACACAACCTCCTTGTTCCACGGGAGAGATCATAGAATCATAGAATCATTATGGCTGGAAAAGACCTTTAAGATCATCAAGTCCAACCATTATCTAACTCTACCAGGCCCACTTCTAAACCATGTCCCTGAGCACCATATCTAGACGGCTTTTAAATACATCCAAGGATGGCGATTCAACCACTTCCCTGGGCAGCCTGTTCCGGTCTTTGATAACCCTTTCAGTGTAGGAGTTATTCCTTATGTCTAACCTAAACCTCCCCTGGCGCAACTTGACGCCATTTCCTCTTATCCTATGTGTTGTAACCTGTGAGAAAAGACCAACGCCCATGTCTCTACAACCTCCTTTCAAGTAGTTGTAGAGAGCAATAAGGTCTCCCCTCAGCCTTCTTTTCTCCAGGCTAAACAATCCCAAGTCCCTCAGCCGCTCCTCATAAGACTTATTCTCAAGACCGTTCACCAGCTTCATTGACCTATGGTGCAGTCCTGCAGGGAGGCTTACTGGTGAGCGTAGTGGTTCCTGCTGTGCTATGCATAGTCATGCTGCAGGGTTATGAGACTCCCCTGGGCTCTTCTCTGCTCCATGGATTCCCCAGAGGATGGAGAAATGGTCCCAGATCCTGGTGCATGGTTGTGACACTTTCCTCTCTGGAGCAGTTTTTCAGTCACCTTTGGTTATCCCAGTACTTTTCAGTGTTCTTAGCTGTAGGACTGACTAAAGAACACCTTGCTGATGATCAGACCATTTGTTTTCTGATTTGCTGTTAGTTTCTGATTTGTTTCACTGTTGTTGGCACTCACAATCTGCTTGTTCTGGACACTTCTGGACACTTTGGGTGGGACTTCTTGATGTTCTACAAGTTGTTTTCCTAATTTGGTTATGTATTTCCTTGACCACACCAAAACTATCCTGTTATCTGAGACAGAAGGTTGATCATGTTTTCATCTACTTCTGCTACAGCAAGAAGTTGATTAAAGTTCACTTTGGAACAACGGTATTACAAGTTGGACTACAAGTTGGACTACAAGTTGGACCCATTGGGAAGAGTAGTGACTCCTAGAGCTCAAGGAAAGAACATCTGAAAACATGCAGATCATCTAAAAAGGCAGAAAACCTTGGCAGCTCCATTTCTATATTGTTTGACATTAATCTTAATGAGAATGCTTAGACCCCTGATTTGTGAAGAATGAGGATCTCACTGACTGGGATTCAACATAGAAATATATTTTACCCTGTTCTAGAAGGAGATTCAGAAATTCAGCCTGGACTATATTAAACTGTATGTTTCTACTCTGTGCTTGACTTTCAAATTCTAATGCCTTAAGTAGAGAGATTTGTAACCAAGGAAACATGAAGTGGTATTTCTCTCATTATTCAGTAAATTTGACACAAACTACAGAAAGCATCTATCCATTAGCACTCTAAAGCTAGAATGTTGTCCTTCCTTTCCTAAAATGTCTTTCTGCCTTTGATAAATGACTTCAATGTCAGATATCATAGATATCTAACCATGGTAGGAGAAATAAAAAAAAGAATAAAAAAAAAGCAAGCAATTATTTTCTTTGGCGTATATGAAGAAAGATTTATGATTTCTGTTCCCTCTGTAGATGAAATGTTTCTTACAGAGCTATAGTATATTACCCAGCAGTTTCCTTGGCAAAGGGTCATAATGGGGCTCAAAGATTCCAGAATGTTATGATTTCTGATTTTAATTATTAACTGTTTTGACAGCTTTCAGTCATAGTTAGTTCTAAGAAAGTGCTGATAAGAATAGTAATGATGTTCTGATTAATGCACATACTCAGGACTGAGAAGGCCAAAGTTAATCCTAAAGGTTGGTTACAGAATTCTCTTTTCTGTTTAAAGCAATGTTCAAGATTTCTTATGGTTATTTAGATCCCAGCCAGGCTAAGCAGCAAAAAGAGTATAAACATGGCTTTTTAGTGAAGCACAGAAGGTGAGTAAGACTAACTAACTAATTAGCGTTAAATTAACTCTTTGGCTTCCACTGCAGAAGTAAAAATAATATCCTGCGTGACTTACAAATGTAACACTAAATTTTCCAGTGTTTGGGGTTATGTTTTGTTTTTTTTTCTTTCTCTGTCCACAGCAGTCAGAAGTGTACCAAATAAACTCTTCTGCCCAAACTAGAAGGGTTATCCATGTTGCTGTCAATGATGCATTTGCAGTATGGGTTGCAGTCAAGAGTCGTCCAACTGCCACTTGCAGTGAAGGTGTTGAATTGTGAAGGTGCAAGCAGCAACCAGGTTATTCAGTGCCTTTTACTACGAGTGTGTGATTTATTATATCTGTCATAGCAATCAGAGAATCATAGAATCAGCCACAGAATGGCTAGAGTCAGAAGGGACCTTAAAGATCACCTAGTTCCAACCCCCCTGCCATGGGCAGGGACACCTCCCACTAGACCAGGTTGCTCAAAGCCCCATCCAGCCTGGCCTTGAACACCTCCAGGGATGGGGAAGTACCAACGCAATTGGTGGTTAGTAGAAAAAGGAGGAAGATAGACTTGGTGCACACAGAAGTTCAGATTAGATCAGTCTTCTGGCATAGCTATACTAGATTGGCAATATGATATGATTTATGAACTGTTAATTAAATATGCGTTCTCTGTATCAGATTAAATATATGTGTATAGATATCTTTATCTACATTGGTAGCAGATAGCTAAGCTATAGCTTATATGATGACTGTATATGGCATACTGACGAAAAACTAGACTCAAACAACTAAACACTGTAAATATGACAATAAAAGACAATTACAAGCAGAATAAATTCCCACTTGTCAGCTATTCCTAAATAAAATTGAGCATAACATCGATAAATAGTCCTTGCATTTTATGTAATCTTGTGATGAAAATACTTTTATAAACATATTCAAAGTATTTTATTAAGGTAGAAACACCTATGGTAATTGCTAGAACAATATGAATTCCTTGATTCTAATAGGCTGCTAAAATGACCAAAGATAATTTTGTTATTTACTAACAATTTAAAAAGTATAAAATACCTAATTTTTGTTAGCGTACTATGATTGATCTTATGGCTATGATGTGCAAAATATGGGAATTAGTTTTGCCCAGCAAATAAAAGCCATATCTGTGACATTCAATTCTATATATTGTAATCTAAGCAATCTATTTTGTAAAATGAGTCACGCAAGGATGCATTTCTCATCACTTGATCCATAAAAGAAAACAGCTTTCACCATGTGTTGTAATCTTTGTGCTTTGAGCTCTAGCAGCTCCAGACAGAAATTCAGTACTGTTACAACAAAGTCTATATTTTCTTCTACATAGTCTCATCAACTGGTCCATAACTTCTAGTATACATAACATCATTAAATTCCAATACAAGAAGCAGGAAAATGGAGCAGTAGAATTTTTAAACAGAGGAATATTATAAAAAGTTAGATTTTTGTGCCTCTCTAAATGCACACTAAATCGTCTTTTTCTTACTCGCTTGAGTAATTCTGTTTTAATCTTTATGATGGTTCAGCTAGCTAAGATGACTTCTTTTTTCTGTAGTATTCTGTATTTGCATAGCACCTCTCCTCTAAAAGGGAGACATGGTAGTCTTGGTCCCTATTTCTTGTTGTCTACTACGTTACATCCTGTTCAGCATTATGGAATGCCTAATGCTGATGGCATTGCAATTGTACTATTTATCAACAGAAAATAATAGTGAAAAGGGAAAGTATTATTAATAAATGTCAGAAAAGGAGACAGGTGAAATTTAGAAAGCATTCTATATTTCCAATATTACCAATATTATATTTCTGTGAAGGAAACTCAGAATAGTATACTTCATAATATTCACTGGTTTCAGTGCTATCACAATTTCTTTTATAAAAAAAAGGACAATTTATCACCCCAAAGTAATCAGACAATTAGTTCTGGAAAAAGAACATAGGACGGAATGGAGAGTTCTTGTCTATGTTATAAAACTTTTACCACATCTGCACTATTGCCATCCCTCACATCAGTTTCATTTGATTCTGCGTGCTTTTGATTGCATTTATTTTCCCTGACTTGAATCTCTTGCTCACTATTCAAGAGAGACAACAGTCTTAATTCAGTTGTCTGAACATACGTATTCATATCTACTTGAGATGATAGCCTAGAGAAGCTTCCAGCTGTTGCTACAGAAGGATGCAAGTCTCTGCCAAGTCATGTATTGTATTTGTCAACCCCATGCAGATGTTTGGACAGGGTAGGACATCCCAACTGATGCTAGACATCCTGTGCTTAGGCACCTGAATTGAGACCACACATATACATATTTTCAGAACATGAATCATCTCATTTGTTCGGGTCATATAACTCACAATGATGAAACATAACGAGAGGAGGTACCCTTCCTCAGCATTTAGTAGAGGCAGTCTAGGGACTTCATTCAGTTTGTTTCTATGGCTATGCTTGCCTCTAAATATTTGTTCCTCACAACAGACAAAAATGGAAAAATTAATTCAGACAGTAATATTTCATAATATGGGCTTTGAAAACTGAACCCAAACCAGAGCAGACGTTAAGGTTATCTTCCCACTGTAAAACCTGGATCTTCGTCTAGGAAGAAGCCATTGGAGAAAAATTAGGAACCATGAGGTCTCATCACCTATGGGACAGGGTCTAACAGATATGACACAGGACCTGTAGAAGACACATGCCTTTCCTTCTAGAGTTGCAGCTACAGACCTTACAGAATGGCCCTAGCCATCTGAAATGGTACTAGATAACTCTATAGGTAACTGAATTTCACTTACAATGTTCACGCAATAAATGTAGTGACACTTTCCCTTCCCTTTTCTTACTATAGCAACTCAAAAGTTAGAAAATTAACTAGAGTTTAATTTCTACCTCTGGTTTAGGGCTTTTTTTTTCTTTTTTTTTTTTTATTTGCAATAATGTGTTGGCCACTAGAGTACAACATCCTCTTTGTCTTTCCTGATTATCTGTTCAGGTTTGTATAAACATGCTTTAATAGTCTTTGGGGCATGGATTAGAAAGGGGACTCAGGGGACTGTCCTAACCTCCAGCCTCCAGAGTCAGGCTGATGCCCCAGCTCAGACTGTGGCTGGCTTCCACAGCAGCTCCAGAATAAGGCAAGGCTCCAGTACAGCCATTGCAGGTGAATGCTATAATAACAACACCTTTTCTAGGTAGTATGAGAGGAACCCACATACTCTTTTTGCTGGTTTTGGAAGGAAGATTCTGTTTGTGAATATTAAATCCTACAGATCCTGGTTTACACTACTAAAGAAAGTTTGTTTCAGTACAAAACATGTTTTTTAAAAAGCACACACACTCTTAGAAGTACTGCATCTTTTCGAGACACTTTCCCCCTTAACCTTCCTTGCACAGACATTTGCTATGATCTTTGAATGGAAAATCAAGCACAAAGCAATAGGTCCTGAATAGGACATGTGATTTCTGTAGAAACACCTGTTATTTCTTTCTTATATGTAGATTCTCCAACCTGTGTATTGAAGAATAATTTTAAAAATCTTTACCTTAAATTTTGTAATGTGTTTTTACACATTTATGATAAGGAGTATTCACAAAAAAACACAACAGATTTTTGAAAATTCATCATATCAGAGAGTCTCATTTTGCTGAATCCAAAGCAATTACTCAAACAGCTAATATTCCATTGCCTATTAGTACAACATGTTTTTTTCAGGCATCTGGATGTGGGTGTTAAATCCCTAACAGCTGTTAGTGATTCCCTGCTGTATTCCTGTATTTTTATTATTGCAATCCACGTATCTCTTGAATATTAGAGGCATTTTAATACATAGAGTTACCAAGCAACTGCTCAAGACAGCTTTATTTTATGTTTCTTGCATGCTTCATGAGACTGCTCTGTGAACAGAATTATCAAAGCGAGACAACAGAAGAAGAAGCTGGAAAAGGAGATCAGCTAAAGGAGACAACAATTTTAGAGGACTAATTCTATGAAATTCACTCTAATAAACCTCAAAGACTTAAAGGGTGCAGAGGCTGTAGCTTCCTGCAGCTCCAGGCTTCACACTTTGCTGTGTGAGGTTGGCTGCAAGCTTCTGACCACAAATAAGTTTTTCAAGGACTTAAGTCCTTTTGTCCTTGGCCCTGAAATGCTCCCTGTGTGGAGCATATTCTCAAACATACAACCTTACATACAAATCTAATGACCCCAGCATAAAAAGCAGCTTAAAATGATGGAATTTGTACGTGGTGGTTGTACTTATAGCATGAGGTGTGAGTCTCCCTCATTTCATTTACAGTTTAGTTTTTGCACCCTTTAGGTGCATCTCAGCATATTTTTAGGCCTCTTCTCCAATAAGAAGAGAGCTCAAAGCTTACATCTTTTATAAAAGCTGAATATTTCCTGTAATCACATGATTTCTTAAAGCTCTCATGTTTCGAGGGAAGTAACTACATATATTTGATATACCATAGTCAGTATACTTGGGTTATGGATATATTGGCTATGGTTAGATCCTAAGGAACTTGCATGCCATGGTGTTTTTGGAAAACTGCAATTTATCTACATGATAATGCTGGAACTTTAACAAAAATACAACTTAATAAGAGATATGAGGAGAAGATGGCAAATAATATCCCCTTCTGGAGGACAAAGTATTTCTGACAATGATGATGTCAAACAGGACTACAGCACATAAAAATGACTGTATGAGACATGAAATCCTGTTCATTGAAAGGATTTTCATTTTAAGGCTAAGTACTTGTTAAGGCAACAAGGATTTGCTCAGTCTAGAAAATACAAACTGTGTTTCTTTGCTTCTGTACTCCCAACTCCACATGTGGTATAGCATGGTACCATGAATTCTCTGTAACATTTTTTTTCTAGAAATACCGCCCACAAGAGGATCTGCAGGAGTTAGCACATCTCCTGCAGAGCTTGTGTTCAAGCAAAACAAATAAATCTTTCTGGTTAAGAGCTGACATAGAACAGAGCCATGCGTCTTTTCACTGCAACCTCTCGAACTCCGGCTTCCAGGTACACAGCTTACTGCCATGAGAACAGGTCTGTTACCCACAGGCGGTTGTCTTGGGCTTCGCAAAACGGTTATGCTGCTAGCCTTGGAAGTGATTGATAGAAATGCATTTACATGCTACTGCGCTTGGACTCATAATTAATAGTCCAAGCAGAGCAAGCTCCAGTGTCTAATCTGCAAGCTGGATAAACCGTCCCCGTTTAAATGAGTTTATTTATAAATGCTACATATGCTTTCATGTAGTTAATCATATGGCATGTAAAAGTGCTGAAATGCTGCAATAACCAGATTTCCCATTAAAAGGATGCTCACCTTACAGTTAAAGATAGTGGAAATCTCTACATCATAGCTTGAAAAAATAGCTGTACAGTATTAGCAGGACAAATCTGGTAGTTTTTCCAACGTATAATTCAGGGTCAAATTGATTTCAGATTATCTGGATTGTGAATTCACATCAAGAATTGTGGCAATCCTTTCTTGAGCAACTCAGTTCTGAGACCTGCAGTAGCGGTTGCCATTAATTGCCACCAGGGAGAAGGAGGACTAAAGAAAAGACAGGTTGACTTTCTTCACCCCATCTAAAACCATTGTGGGAATCAGAGCAAGAGCTGAGCGTGAGACTACAGCATGTTTCGTATGACATAAAGAACATAATAGGCCAGGTGGACTCGCACTGGGAGCTTTTAATTTCTAAGTGGTTTATCACAACATGCAAAACTTAGTTTTATGTTGCAAGGACACAAAGAAGATTTGCTTATAGGGATGGTTTGTTTGATCCATTGGTAACTGGACACACAATTTCAGACATTAACATCCTGCTTTTCTGCTGCCCAGCAGCTGCAGACTTCTACCTGCACCTGTGGGTCATAAAGCATTAACCCTTCAGGCATTACCTGACAGACTCATCTTTGTTAATAAAGAGGTCCAGTGATTTTTGAAGATAGGGCGGCAAAAGTCAGCACTAGAAGGGCACAAAGCATTATAATGATCATGCTGTTGCAGACATCTTCTTCTCTGGAATTACACTCCCCGGCCTTCCCCCAGCCCCCTGAGGAATTATGCAGGATAATAAAGATGAAGTGGACATCATTTCTTAAGGCTACTCCATTTTAGCTGGAGAAGGAACACGGCACTGTAGATAGAATATGCTTCTAATAAACTGTTTTTTGTGCAATATCTAGAAAAAGAGACCAGCTTTGTGTTTCCTTTTGCATGATACATTAACACCCTGTCACCTATAAATACTCAGACTCAACCTCCTGTCAGATTCCATTTGTATTTCTATTTAATGTTCTTTTCCCCTCTTTTCAGCACAGTTTGATATTCTTTGCTTTTTTGCTGGCTTCTTGGGAGCTGTTCTACACATGAAATTAATTCAGCAACTCCTTCTGAATATTCCTATTTTGAAATAAAAGTATCTTATTCACATTTAGGTTGATTTGATTTCTGGACTAATCTGAATACGTGATAAAATACTCTAATGAAGATTTCTAAATACATTGGTATTCAGAAATAGCTACCGCAGATTAGATTCATTCTCTACCTTAATCCAAAGTAACTTTTAACTACTCTTAAAATAAAGTCGGTTGCTATTAAGACTCACCCCAGTGAAATGAGGCTATGCTTGATGCAGAAGTTATAATTAAATGAATAATATAATTTATATGATATGATGTAAGATAGGATAAAATAATAAATATATAAGTGCTAATATAGTCCTACCATAGCAATCCTTTTTAATTCTACTTCAATCACATTTGATATAATTCCCAGAAGCTATGAATGATCCTGGGAACAGAAGACTTCTCATCTGATAGATTTCCTAACTTTTGCATGGATGGAATGAACATTGCAATACTGAAGTGTCCAAAGAACTTCTACAGTGAATACTTTTAATTTGATTAATATGATCTATTAAATTAGTTTTGTTTCTTCTATTCATTGCACCTCTGGTCACTTTGAGCCACTAACATGAGGGTCCTCACATCATTCCATGGACTATGGATGAAGTCTGGAGAGGATGAAGTCTGGAGAAATTGTCTTTCAATCTCTGCCGTTTTTTATCATGCAGGCTACTGCGTCCGTACACCTTCTCAGCTCTGGTGGGTTGACCTCATTGTTGGGATACTCAATCCACAGTTGCCTCTTCCTCCTCCTCCTCGGTGTCTTTATATGCCTGCACTGCAAAACGAGGCATGTCCTGGGAGGGACGCTGAGCACGGGGATCGTTTTCCCACACTGCAGCACTGACCATTTCCCTGCCTTTTCCCAGAAATCTCCAACAACATCTCTCCAAGACAAATCCTAGGATGAGCCTGGGGGCAGTTTATCCCCTAGGAGGCAGTATTGTTAAATCTACCCCAAGTTTGGTTCCCTCTGCCCCACCCATTTCCCCATCCGCAAGCACCCCTTACCCTCGCTGGTGCTGGGGCGGTGGGCAGCCTGCCCCGTCCCTGCTGTTCCTGGATGTGCTGCAGGTGCTCTGAACCAGGAGAAAAACTCTATAAAAATGTTGTCTCTGGGCCACAGTGATGTCACATGTTGACACGTGGCCTACTGAGATACTATATGGTCATGTGCAGTCTGTCATAGAGGGAGCCAGGTCAGGACTGTGGGTTTTGTTAAATAAGTGAGTTTAATTTACTCTTTATTCTTATTTCTTCACCAAAACACCCCTAAAAAAAAAAAAAAAAAGAGTTGTTATTATTATTATCTACTCCTACCAGTGAAACATTGCTTAGAACTGGCCTTTAAGAGACAGCAAATTACCCCAGTGCAATATTATATAAATTGTTGCTGTTATTCCTGAAATTCTTAACATATCTTTTTGTTTGAAAAGAACATATGTATATGTATACGTATATTACAACTGAGAAAAGCTACTGCTTAGCAAATAAAAGCATATTGTCAATGACAAACTTGTCAAAATCCCAATTTTCTACAGGCTCTTACGATGGTACATTTTTCTACCAGGTTTTATATGCCACCAGTGCAATTGCTGAGAGGTTTACACAGGTTAATTTACCTTATGACATTGTATGATTGCTTTGGAACATAGCAATATATCTACTATACCCAGTGCTTAGGCCCTAGGCACTAGCAACATTATTTAAGGCAAGGACCTGTCGTAAGGATTCTGCGCTCACTCTTAGCCCTATATAAGGCAGGAGGAGCAAAGTCTCTAACTTCAGAAGAATTTTATTTAACCAAAGAAAGAAAAAGAAATCACTTTTTTATTCTACACTTTTTTTTTTTCCTTTTCTGCTATTTGCACATCAAACTTTGAGTTAGGATACAGACCGGAATAAAGATTTCTTACATTTTAAATGTAGTAAGATCTAAGATTGACCCAATTTCTGAAGGGAGAGGATTCAGCATTTGTTGTTCTATTATCAGTAACTTCAGGCATCTGCCTCTGATCTCTCCCTGGGCCTGGGATTATAACAGTTATTTTCTGCATTGATGGAGGAGGAAAACAAAAAGAGGAGCAAATGTTGACACAGTGATGTCTTTAAAAGGTCATAATGAAACATGAAGTTAGATCCCCCACAGGAGAGGAGAGCAATGCACTAGAAAGGGAATGAATGACCATCCCTGAGGAAGTGTCCCGGTGTTTCTGCACCAGCGCAACAGCGAGTAGTTTTTGCTTTGTTTGCCAGCGAGGACACGGCTTCCAACAGTATGTCTTCAGAGACAACGAAGAGCCGGCCTGTGTCCTCTGCACGGACTCCGCAGCACCGCCCGGCTGCCAGTGGCGCCGCGCTGTCCCTTAGGCATGGAGATGTGACAGGTCCAGCCTCCGAAAAATCTTCTAGGCAGTTTCCAAGTCATTGTCAGATCCCAATGACAACAGACCTCAAGGCTCTTTTTTCTTGTACAAAGACAAAACAAATATCTGAGATTTTATCTGGCTTTGCTTTATAATATCTAATTCGACTGGGAAGCAAGTAATTTGTAAATACAGACAATATTTTAGTTATTTTTACTATTTTTTTCTAATCAATATCCCAAGGCATATTCTAAGGATTTTTGTTAATACTGACTTCAAGCATTTAAAAGATGTGACTCTTATGCCAAATATTATTTAATGCAGTATAGTGAGTAGTCTGTACTAGGACTAGATCTCTAAAGGATGTGCATAATTTCTCTTTAAAAATCTGGTGGTTTTCCGCAGCAATTAGCTATCATTTCTACTCGCATTGTGATGGAGTCTTGTTCATAGAAATCTCAAAGCAGTCTGAATCCCACAGGATGCCATTAAGGAGCTTGCAGAAGATCTGTCAACAGCTAATCAACACCACCTCACCTATCCACCACCTCAAACTCATTATGATCACTTGTGAACGGCATTGTAATATTAGCTGCAGGGTGAAAAAACACCAAAAAAAAATGACACCAAAATAGCTGTTAGTCACAGAAAAATGTAAACAAAAAAAAAAAGCTTTCCCTGATTTTTCTTTTTTTTTTTTTTTAAATTTCTTTTTGTTAGTACTGAGCACCATCTGCTGGATGGTGCCAGCTTGCACTAATACCCATCCCCCGGGGGAAGAACAGATTATTCACACACACACAAGCTGAGTGAGGCAGGTCCTGCCCCCACATACATAAACAACATGCTTTTATATGAATACCCTTCCAATCCTCATAAAACATAGGCAACTGAGATATATGTTATCATTTATTTCTAAAGGCATGAGAGACGCACAGTATGGCAACAGATTGCATCCTGTAGTTGAAGTGCTAAAATAAATTAGTGGTCAGTGGCACGGCTGCACGTTTGTGTATCAGGCACTAATCTGCTCTTACCACCGGGCAAGCACTGTCCAGAATGCGCCTGTGGAAGAACAAGCTCTAATCCTAATTATCAGCCTCCTGTTTACTTGGTGCTAGAAGATACAGATGTAAAAACAGGGTTTTAACCTTCCACATTTCTTTTAGGCTTATTACCCTGCTTTGTAATGTGGCAGCCATACTCTGGCATATTCGCTCCTTAGCAAATCCCGACTGAGTTTCTCCAAAAGGTCTGGTTTTACGGACTCGAATAATTCCCCATTAGAGACTATTAGGCTTGTAAGAGGAAAACACAATCTCATCTCATTTTGTAATCCCCAAGACCCCTACTAATGATGTCTTACCAATTATATGCATGTAAACTGCGACGTTAAAGAAGCGTTACCACTGGCCTTTATTTGCTGCTTCTTAAATTATTTTTTTTACATTAATTTTGTAAAGGTTAGTTTTATGACAGGCATTTCATGCAAATCAGTAGGAAAAATGTCAATATATTTTTATTATGGGTTCTGAGTCACTAATGGACAATTATTATGTGTACAGAGCTGGGTGCAGTGATGAAGAGAACTGTACCAAGTATAAAAACTTGACCAAGATATACCTTGAAGAGGAAATATGACAAAGGAGGAAGGCTCTCTTCCAGAATTGCTTTTTTTTTTTTTTTTATTGTCACAAAACCCCTGATTTTGCCCTGCAAATTGAGGCAACATGGAAGTGTTGCTGAGGGCAAAGGCAAGACTAAGTTGGGCAGAAGGAGGGAGCAAAATAGAGCCTGTCTAGAACCTCATTTGAGAGTGGTTCTATCCACATGCCCCAAAATTCAAGCTGTTTACTCCATGAAAGACACAGGTCAAACAGAAATCACCTCAGGAAAAATTCCATATTTTTTATTTTTCCTTTCATAGCATGGGGTATGTAGACCAAATGGAATATACAGTCTCCAATGTTTACAGTAAATAAAGTCCTTCTACTTTGGATTTTATTGTGAATATATCAAGAACATAACACTCTAGATAATAGTATATATCTGCAAAGGGTAGACCAAGAGCAATCATTATGAATGCCAAAATATTTTCATCCTAAAATGTCCTCTTAATTTCCTTAGGGGCTTTGCTTTCTCGAATAAAAAATCATTTGTTTTTTTTCCTCTTAGTCCCAGTGTGACTACTCTAGCATTCCAAATGATAATATTAGGAGTTTTATAAAGAAAGAAACACATTGCTGGGGGATAGAATAAAAAAGTGGGAAATTATTTTATGCCATTGATATTCAAAAAATGAAATCAGCAGCACTGGAGTTATTAGTGTATTCCAGATGGTACCGTGCAATTGTCATTGTGCTCCAATTGAAGTGGAAACAAAAATACTAAGATTTATGAAAAGATAAAAGAGTCAATGCACTTACTGCCTGAGAAGAATGTTCTTGTAATTTCTGTTAATGTTCAAACATGTTTACTGAGAGAGAATCAGAGCATCATAGAATAATTTAGGATGAAACAGATCTTTGGAAGTCATGTGATCCGACTCCCCACTCAAAGTATAGCCGACCTCATAGCTGCATCCAACTTTGAAACCATGAGGCTGCCCAGGGCCTTGCCAAGCCAAATTATGTCTCTTTAAGGACAAAGGTTCCAGATCTTTGCTGAGACACCCATTCCAGTGTTTCATCACCCTCATTATGGCAATTGGTTTTGTCCTACTATTGAATTAGAATTTCAACTGTCTGCATTTTGTGCCCATCGCCCCTAGCACTGGAGGCTGTGCACCTCCAAAAGGAATCTGGCTCCATTTTCTCTATAAACACCCACTAAATCGCTGAAAAAAAAGCAATTACATCCTCTTTTGCCTGCTCTTCTTCAGGCTAGATGAACACATCCCTCTACAACTGTCTTCATGTCAGGTACTCCAGACCCCTGATCATCTTGATGGCCCTCTGCCGTATTCATTTCAATTAATTGCTGTCTTATTTGTACTGGGGAGCACAAAATTGGACATAGTATTTTAGATGCAGTCTTATAAGTGCTCCACTCAATAGACAGCAGCAGTCACATCCCTCTTCCTCCTGGCTGTGGTCTTACTAATACAGTCCAGAATGTTCTTAGGCTTCAGAGACAACAGAGAAACTGTCCAAGCAGCCAGTGATCAGGTTAGGCAAGCTAAAGCCCAGATAGAATTAAATCTGGCCAGGGACATCAAGGGCAACAAGAAAAACTTCTATAAATATGTCAGTGATAAAAGGAAGACTAGGGAAGATGTGGGCCCTCTCCATAAGGAAACAGGAGACCTGGTCACCCAGGATATGGAGAAGGCTGAGGTACTCAATAGCTTTTTTGCCTCAGTCTTCACCAGCATGGGCTTTAACCACACCACCCAAGTCACAGAAGGCAAAGGCAGGGGCTGTGAGAATGAAGAACCACCCACTGTAGGTGAAGGTGAAGTACAAGACCGTCTAAGGAACCTGAAGGTACACAAGTCCATGGGACCTGATGAAATCCATTCGTGGGTCCTGAGGGAACTGGCGGATGAAGTTTCCAAGCCACTATCCATCCTATTTGAGAAGTCACGGCAGTCTGGTGAAGTTCCCACTGACTGAAAAAGGGGAAACGTAACCCTCATTTTCAAAAAGGGAAAAAAGGAAGACCCGGGGAACTACAGGCCAGTCAGTCTTACCTCTGTGCCTGGCAAGATCATGGAGCAGATCCTCCTGGAAACTCTGCTGAGGCACATGGGAAATGAGGAGGTGATCCGTGACAGCCAACATAGCTTCAGCAAGGGCAAGTCATGCCTGACAAATTTGCTGACCTTCTATGATGGCGTTACAGCGTTGGTGGATAAGGGGAGAGCAACAGGTTGGATGGGGCTCTGAGCAACCTGGTCTAGTGGGAGGTGTCCCTGTCCATGGCAGGAAGGTTGGAACTAGGTGATCTTTAAGATCCCTTCCAACCTAAACCATTCTAGGATTCTGTGATTCTATGATTCACTGCATACATATCAGATGCATATAAACTGAAGGCTGGTGGGTATTTTGTTGCTGTAATATAATTGTAACATTGTTGTGTTGTGTTGTAAGTGAATTTACAGAGAAAAACTGTAGTTAACTGCAGTTATTATTTAATTAATAATTATATCATGTAAGCCATGTTTTTTCATTCTTAAGATAATATCTTAATGAAATTCTATAAGCTGGAGAATCCCCCCATGTGCTGTACAGCAAAATATCATGTGGGCAGATGCACAGCAAATGTAACTGCAGTAGAAGCACACACCACTTTGCACTTCTGTACTTAGTTTTATCCAACACTAATGAAGCTTTGTAGAACTCCTACAGAGCAGGTAATTATTACATCCATTATGCAGAGGGGAGGAATTGAAGCATAAATAAGCAACAGAACTAATTTTAAAGTCTGCAGTGATGGCCTAAATGACCTCTTACTGAGTGGGAGTTTTAGGAATGATTTAATTAGAGAAGAACTGGGTCAAGGCCAAGTGTTTTTGAAAATCTCACGCTACCTTTTCTAGCTCAAGGTCAAGCAGAGAACAGAAGTCAAGAGAAGGCCCTCCTTCTAGTTCTTTAATTTATTTTGAGTGCATATCATACTCATAAACAGTGAATCACATTCCTCCTCCCCAGGTGCTAACTTTCCCGTCAGGAGCAACTTATAGTAAAAAAGGGGAAAATTGGTTAGTTCCACAATTTGGGGGGCAAGGGGGAGTAGTCAGCTAGATAGATAGGTGTAATAGCAGTTAGATTGTTGAAACCATTTCAGTAATTCAGATATTCAGTGCTTTGTCTACAGTACGTCAGTGTACAGGACACTCTTCACCCATTTCAAAAGGACAATTTTCCATGAACCCCATTTTTATCAGGGCAACCTGCCAAGCCACCCTTTTAACAACATATTTTCATAGCATGATTGGGCAGTTTGCTTACTTTCAAATTCTGAAATGTCTTTTTAGAAGAGGTAAGGTTTTTTCTTTTTATTTAACAGTATGAAAATTTTTGTCAGAAGTTAAATAAAAGATCTTAAAAATGTTCCTGGATGAACTGGGAAATTTTGTTTTCTTGGGCAACATTTAAAGAATAATCTTGAAGATATTAAAATTAGGGGTGCTTACTTATAACAAAAATTAAGACTGTTGAAAATGTTGACTTTATGAAGTAATATAACTGAAAAATCAGGAAATGGCTATACAACTGATGAGTGCCACAAGATGGCACTGTTTTATGCCACTGGATTTATTCTAAGTGTCCTAAAACAATAAATAGATTAACAGCGATTATAAAACCAGTAAAGGATGCATATATAGGATTATTTAAATAAAATGAATAGTAATATATGAACAGGATATATAAAAAATTTAGCTAAATAGCAGATTCAGTAGAAATAAGGTAGAACTCATTCGGAAATGACACGTCTGCCCCAGTGTTACCAGGAGGAGGACAGAGGCTGGAAGTAAGGACAGCTGGTCTGGTTCAGATTAAGCAAGAACACATCAACACGATTACCTAGAATTTAAACTTTCATTGTAAATCTTCAGGTTCAGGAAATAATACTTAACTGTCCCCACAGCTTTTCTCAAGCTTTTTCTTTGAAAGATAAAATTTATCTACACTGATTATTCTGGTCAGAAAAAAGATATTTTACAAGAGCGAGGAGCATGGCCACTTGTGCAGAATATGTATATTAACATCATTTGCAGCCCTAAAAATAATTTTAGCCAAGCTTCTCAGGACAACAGCATGACACAAAGTACCATATTTTGATCCTGGGGAACAGGAATTTGTTTCATGTTGGGAGAAAGGAGGATCAAAAGAGCTTCTCGGGCACACCCAATCCACTCAGTTTGGTATTGCTGGTTGAAACTTAAAACACTTGATGTTTATTCAGACCTAAAAAATTGTGGCTCTTCTATTAGTCAGTTGCTCCATAAAGCTCAGGTAGCTTTCTTCTCCACATTCCTGCATGAATGTCAAGATCAATTTTACCCAGGAGGACATGTCCTACACCTTCTCTGCATTCCTCAGGGAACAGGTTGTTCCCAAAGCCATATGGAAGAAGGCCTTCATTTCCACTGACTTCAGTGGCAAAATGTAGGCCAATAAAACTTTGTCTGATTGGCAGGCCTAAGTTCAGCATACAAGTCCTGCTGGGGATCATGTCACAAAATTAATATACAACCTGTCTTTATATCAATACAGGTGAAGGGAAACTTTCTTACTTGTGGGAAATGTCTAACTACAATATTTTTTCAGGCATATCTTTGAAAGACAGGCTCAGGACATTTGTCTCTGAATTTTTCATCAGAAGTAGATCTGTGTCTTCATATAAAGCCAAAGATAATAGTAAAGTCCCTGATGAATTTCAAGAAATCTCTGAGATTTGTCCCTTCTGGGATTATTTAAATATTACCATTATTTTTTTTATTTCTATATTTGGAACACGCAAGAAAAGAAAATGCTTAGACACAAAATAACATTGCACATACAGCAATATTGCCTCAACAAAAACCCATCAAATTTTATAAGCACTGCAAGAAGCCTTTCTAAAAAGTATTTCTTTGTTCATTTAAAACATTTTCCATCCTCTTCTTAATAGAATCATAGAATCATTTAGGTCGGAAAAGACCTTTAAGATCATCGAGCCCAACTGTTAACGTAGCATTGCTAAGTTACCCCTAAACCATGTCCCTCAGCACCACGTTTACCCATCTTTTAAATACCTCCAGGGATGGTGACTCCACCACTTCCCTGGGCAGCCTGTTCCAATGCTTGACAACCCTTTTGGTGAAGAAATTTTTCCTAATATGCAATCTAAACCTCCCCTGGTGCAACTTGAGGCCATTTCCTCTCATCCAACCACCTGTTACGTGGGAAAATAGATTGACACCCACAGCACTACCCACCATGCTGAAGTGCACTGGGATAGTCAGTCTTAAAAAAACATGACTCTATTGAGCAAAGGTCCACTCACCCCTACTATAGGAAAAAAGCTTTGCAGCCATTATTTTATCAGCCTTCATGGAAAAGGAAAGCAGAAAGAAGGGGAGTAGGATGAGGGATTTGCGGTATATCAATCTATACAAGTCAGGAAATGAATAAAAAAGGTGAATCTTGGCAAAGGGTTTCTCAGCGTGAATCTTTATGTGTTTGCTGGGAAGGGAGAAGAGACAGCAGGGGGGAAAAAACAGACAGAGTGTTTGGAAGATTGGCTCAGGACCCTGAAATATGTGTTTGTAGTGAGTTCCTATTCTGCAGATAGTCCAGTCTTGTCATGTCTCTAAGCAACAAGATCTATAATGTGCACTTCCACTAACACAGAGTAAATTGCCTCAAATGTGAATAAATTTTAAGCCAGGTCTGCATCTTTATTTAGTGATTGCTTTATTATCACAGTAAGTAGGGCAATAAATATTGTCATGGTTTTAAGACCCTCATAAAGCTTATGATTTTTCAGTATTCATATGAGAATAATATCTAGGAATTATTCATACTCAGAGTTCTGACTAATGCTCAAAATTACTGTGTGGGCAAGGTCTTCACCTGTAATGTTCACCTCTCGATATTCTTCAGAGGTCAGTGATGGCAGAAGATAGAAATCTCTGGATTATGGGGTATTCAGTTGTGTTATGCTTTTATGTAAAAGATGCATATTTTCCAGTGTTTGTGATCTGTATGACACTAAAGGTTATAAATAAAATAAACTATATCTAGAAATAACATGGATTGAATTATGCAAAAAAACTATTTTGTCATTCCATTAGTAGCAGACTTCTAAATTTCCACATGCAAACATGAAGTATGCTACCTGTATTCCAGGTGTTACAAAACATGGCACAAATTAGGTTTAAATCTTTCTGGTAATTCATGACATTCATCATAAAATGTACAGGCAACATGAGACAATGTCTTAAAATGAAAAATTAATGTTTTGGAGATTAGAAGCAAGAGTGTATTTATGGGACTTGAAAATTGGACTTTTTTTCATTTTTATACTCTGCTTTAAGGTCACTAAAAGCATTTCAAAATGACTGAATAAGTCGACTACAAATGATCAAATTTTACAGCACAGAAACAGCATGCTATAACACAAACAATAAAGAGAGGATAGCAATGAGCCAAATGCCACACTAAAAAGGTGTGAATTTGGCGATCATAATAAAGTTGATGCTATTGAAGAATGAATATTGGTCATGGGAGGTTCAAGCCAAAGTAGATGTATAGCAACAACACGCTGAACTGGTAACATTTGAGGCCAACATGTAATTGATAAAAATTGATTTATGATCTTATATACCTGGAGAAGGTTCAGTGCATTTACCTTACTTGACAAAGTCTCTTTCATTGACAGTTTTCTCTGAACTGGAGAGTCTTGTTAAATAATTCTAAAAATAAATTTTACTTTAGATGACTGCTTAGACTTCATAAAATATTCTCTCTCCTATACATTTACTGAGTGGCATAATATCGGAATGGGATTCAAATCCAAATTTGGACATCCTCAGCTCATTCCATCATTGCAAAAATTACCATCTGTTGCTATTTAAGAAATGACATTGAACTTGTGGAAGACTTTTGGTTTTGTAGTGGTTGTTGGGGGTAAGGTATGATGCTCTGGGGCATCTCACACACCGTTACCTACCTATACCAAGCTTTAAATCAAGCTTTACGTTTTGTCAACTATAAGCAGATCTTTAGACACCACACACATGTGCAGATTCCTACAGGTAGAAACCTAAGCATAGATGTCTCCATCTGGAGCTGAGTCCCACCCTAAATATCTTTTCACAAGGACAGTAGAGAGCTTATGTGGTTGCCCACACATTGGCATCTAGGATTGTTTGATACATCTTAGAGTGTTTGATCTGGTCCCTACCTGTCACTTCAAAATGGCCTGGATCACCCATGTCACATTTGACAAACCTCTTTTAATTCTTTCAAAAACCCAAGGCATTGCAAAAATCAGTGGATGCTTACATGTGAGCAAGTGAATAGAGGCTATTTTGTGTTTATGAATCCCTTTACGACACAAAAAATGGCTCAGGAAGCACCCAGCATCTGTAATTTTTCCTGGCACTGAGTAGCGTTAAGATCCATCTTTTTTTTTTTTTTCCCTTTGTGGAATGTTTTACATAGTCTGGTCTCTGCTTTCAGATAGCTTAAATGGTATTCATCTGACCTATTTTAGACATCTTCATCTGATCAGGTCTCCTCAGACTAATTTTATACTCAAGGAGACTACGACACATTTCTAGACTGCAATTAAACTCATCCTAAAGTACGTGGCTAAAATAGGCCAGATGAATCATATGCCCATTTCTCTTCATTGTCTATAAAGTACGGCTAGTTCAGAGGTAGACAACTAAAGTTAGGTCAGATGAATCATGTAATATGGTATCCCTCAAGGACACAGTCAGAGGGAGGAGTTACATTCCTTCTGAAGTGAGTTGTTACCATGTTGTCTGTGGTTGTCAGAAGTTAGAAAGATTAATTTTACCTACATATTTTTATAAGGTATGATTGTCATTTCACATGTCCTTATTATTTATAAGTCTCAACATATGAAGAGTTTCACACTGAAAAAAAATAGGTATATGATTATCAATCCTTGACTGAGCATTTTTTGATCACCCAAGAATTTTAAACTGGTTTGGATTAAAAACAGGCATATAATCATAAAATCATAGAATCATAGAATGTTTTAGGTCAGAAGGGACCTTAAATATCACCATGTTCCAACCCCCTGCCATGGACAGGGACACCTCCCACTAGACCAGGTTGCTCAAAGCCCCATCCAGCCTGGCCTTGAGCACCTCCAGGAATGGGGCCTCCACAACTTCTCTGGGCAACCTGTGCCAGTGTTTTACCACCCTCAGAGTGAAAAATTTCTTCCTGATATCTAATCTAAATCTGCCCTCTTCCAGTTTGAAGCCATTACCCCTTGTCCTATCACTACATGCCCTTGCTTTCATGGAGTTAGTCTTCAACATATGATACAAAATTTATGTTGGCTTTATGTCTTTCTGCCATTTTTATGTGGAACATAGGAGAACGGCAAGCATTTGATGGAGTATAAAGTGGATCAGATAGACAACTACTTAGTATGCATAAAACCCACCACTTCAAGGTTCATGCTTCACATAAATTAATTAAAAGAGACTTGAACTTACACAGCTGGATTATACTAGAATAATTATTATTATCATGTGTCACGATGTTTTGATCTAGTGCTAGGAGTCCTAAACCTAAATTTACTATATCCTCTAAACAAAGACTGAGAGTTGAACAAGGCCTTGTGGGATGAATATTTTACTAAATGATTGGTTCAGCATAGAAGAATCCCCTTCATTTTTGCCCCAATTCATCAGATCTTCAGTTCTGAAAATACATTTCCTTGTGAAGCTGGATTGTAAGCAGATCAGTCAAATTATGGGAGTGTTGTTGTTTAACCCCAGCTGGTAACTAAGCGCCACGCAGCAGCTCGCTCACTCCCCCCGCAGTGGGATGAGGAGAGAATCAGAAGAGTAAAAGTGAGAAAACTCGTGGGTTGAGATAAAGACAGTTTAACAGGTAGAGCAAAAGCCGCGCACGCAGGCAAAGCAAAACAAGGAATTCATTCACGCTTCCCATGGACAGGCAGGTGCTCAGCCATCCCTGGGAAAGCAGGGCTCCATCACACATAGCAGTCACTTGGGAAAACAAAATGCCACAACTCCAAACATCCCTCCTTCTTCCTTCTTCTTACCCCAGCTTTATATACTGAGCATGACGTCGTATGGTATGGAATATCCCTTTGGTCCATCTGGGTCAGCTGTCCCAGCAACACTGTTTTGGTCACAAATCCAAAACATAGCCCCGTACTAGCTACTATGAACAAAATTAACTCTACCCCAGACAAAAGCAGCACAGCAAGTTAAAAATAACTGACATAATCTGGAAGTCCAGCAAACAGGAGAAGAAGGAGTAGAAAGCAGGACTGAGGACAATTAATATGATTCACTGTTAAATTGGCTTCATTGTCAAGAAAATGCAACGTTTACTACTAGGCAGCTAATAACTGCACGTGGCAATGACAAAAGCAGATCATGTTTCTAAAACTCAAGGGGCTGAACAACCATGTAACAACAGGAAAGTCAAAACATCTTCCTGACGGAATTGAGGACCAAGAATTCCGAAAAGATTTGGAGGACTGAATCCTTCAAAGGCAGTTCTGAAGAACTGTACCAGAGATCAGAAAAGTCCCAGCTCTTGTGCAGCCTGAAGATTTAATAGCGAAGGAGGTACATACATATCCTCAGCCAGAGCACTGTGAAGCATCTATAAGTTAGTCAGATGAAAGATGAGAGAAATGTTTAGAATCTAAATATTACACAAATACATGTGTTCCTATATTTACATTAAAACTGTGGTTTATAAGCCTTTATGGCAGTATTGTTTACCTTTACTCATATACCTCCATAACGAGAAGACTGCTCTCTTTGGCAGCTCCCAGTTGGGTGACCTGGTTCTGTTCCCCATCCCCTAAGCCTGGAACTTGTAACAGTTGGACATCATAGTAATGGATCAAAGTTTACTTATGTTTAACACCCTTCTATTTCACATGAATGGAAAACAGAGAGACACAGAAAATTAAGTTTCATAGAAAGGAAAGAGTGAGATAGAGAAAATAACCTGTGTTTTGCAGTAGTCAGGGAGGTGTGAATTGTTATTAAAAGTGATTTTACGTGGCTTAGGACTCTTTTTTTGCTCTACTTTTAAAATACATTTGTGATTATTGTAACATGGTTTTTTTGTTGTACCTCCATGCATTCTCTATCTTCTATAACTATTGTATCTCTGGGAAAGTTATGAATATTGCAATTCTTTTATTGTCTTGAATTTTGCACCCTAGATTTTCCACAAAAAAAACCCAAGGGAACAAAGGAAAAAAAACAACATTAAACAACTATTCAAATGAAAGATGGTCTCTATAAAAAAGATCATCTTGAAATAAGCCAGTAGACCTCCCAGGAATGCTCTTTTACAAATATCGTCGCAGTTGGAATGAGTACCTTCTGCAGCCTAAGCCTGCTACCATAACCGGTCTGACTTCGTTACAAGGCATCCCAACAGGAAAAAAAAAAAAAAAAAAAGGCAAAAAAAAAAGTAGCAACATTTTAAAGACGTGTGATGACTCTTAAGGGCTGTACTCATTGACTATGACACAAACATCTAATGTTCCTAGTGTCACTTCCTACAGTCAGCACTTTAGTATGTGCAGTAATTTGTTGTGTTTTTTTTTAAAGAAGATCTTATTTCACTAGAGCTTTTGTATGGGCTTTTTAGAAGTGGTTACATAGAAGCTGCCAAGACCCATATCTGCCAGTTCTTTGAACAGTTAAGCCTTCTCTCAAGTGACGTCTCTGGTCGCAGTTGGGACACCAGCCCTACACTCTTAATTTTCTTTTAGCATGCTTATAAGCAAAAGCTAACTGAAATGTATACCTATAAAGAAGAAAAGCCATACAAGACTTGATCAAAAACCAACCTGTACGTTTACAAATGTCTACAAATACTTGACTTGTGATAGATCCCGTGTTACATCTGAATGTCTGTAGTGCCACATATGGATCTCTGAGACAATGCGATGAAATGCCCGAACAGACATTGCAGGGCTGCCAGAAACATTGGCCTCTGAGGAAGATCCAGAACAGACTTGTACTAAAAAGGGTCTTGCATTTTTAAATAACTATTAAGAAAAATTATTACTATTTTCTGACATAACCAGTGAGGAGACAGAATTTAGGAGCTTTGCTTTTCTTAGAAAACTTTTTGCTCAGGCCTAGGATATCCTAGTTTCCACTAAAATTCATATTTCTTACAGAGGTAAAGTTGTAAAATAATTATAGCAGGACTGAATTTTGCAGGCCTTGGCCCTGCTGCATCATGGCAGGGGCAGTGACCGACCCCGGTGTCCCCCCCGGGCTCTGGCACTGGGGAGCTGTGCTGGGGGAGTGAGGGCACCCTCGGCTCTCCGCACTCCTGCCCCTGCCCAGCACCCTGCTGCTCCGACACATCATTTGAAACGCGGACATTCCCAGCCTTTCCCAAGATGCCTTCTGCAGAAAATGAATGGGAGAAGTTCAAAGCTCCACACACCTGCATGGGACCTCCAAGAATGAACTTAATTTGTAAAATAAGGCTGTTGATGCTTGCTCTAAATGGCAGCAATTTTAAGCAAAGGTTCAAATCAAAACTGTAGGAAACTCTACCAATGAAATGCTGAGGTATCTGTGAAATAAAGTGGAGATTTTGATGCCTGCTTTCCAGATTAAACCATCAAATTTCAGCCTTAGCCCCAACTACCACAACTTGCAATCATCACTACAGCCATCACCTATATGTTTTAAGATGACAGGTGTTACAGGAAGGCAAATTTCTATAATCATGTTACATTTTTGTCAAATACATTCTGAGATTTCTTCTTTCTCTTTCCTTCATAACAGGTATCATTCCTATAGCTACGTCAATATTTCCAGCCCATTACTGCTGTCCTCAGCGACTTATCCAGGCCACCACAGCCATTATGCCTTACTGAAGTGCACATAGCGCAGCACAATCCTAACGCATCCAGCTGTGAATGGAAAAACAGGGATGAAGAGTCACATTTTTCCTTACTGCACGTAGGTAGTCTCTCTGTAATTAAAGCAATCAGAGATTTTCTTCATCAGATTCTCCCGTGGCTCCCTGAAGTTCCACTCCCAAACTTCATTAAAACTCAATCTGTGCAATGTTTTTCTGTGCAAGGTATATAAAGTCTCCCTTGAGAACAATTGTTTGTGAAGTGATGGGGTTTTGTTGCTCTGTAAAATAGTCCTAATATTTCTGTATATACACAAACACACGTTACTTTACACGTGCAAATGCTTCACAAGCAGTTCCTTTAATTTTGTTTGAGCTACATCAGTTTATGCTAACATAAACTGGCTCTTGACAGCTATAGGACTATGTAGATACAGTATTATAAAACTTGTAAGACTTCAAAGATGAATTCTCATTACTAGAGTTTTTTTAAGGTTTTATTATACGCATGAGAAAAGGCTTCATCCTGTAGGGAAGCAAATCAGAATGCTCAGGCTTATTTAAGAAAATCTAATAAATATCACTGTTCATTTTCAGCTCTTACTTTACAACTACATGCTTCATGTTTTCTATATAAACCTCCTTTTGGTATGTTTGTGGCTTTCCACAAACATTGCAGTCTGAAAGTTCAGCTAACTTTGCCTTCTATCATTTTTTCAATGACAAGAACGTGCGCACATGTGTTTCCTGCTCGAGGTGAGGTTCATATTTACAGGATATGGAAAGTTAGCATGACAAAAGTAATGACTGTGTAGAAGGAAATTCACTTTCGTTACCAGGCGTCCTATTTACTCTACTGTCACCTCGCATGATATGCTGCCTACCATTTCAGACACCAAAGTTCTTTCGGTGAAAACTTCCTGCACAGAAAATGGAAACTTTGACAAAAAACAATAACAAAAAAGATATGGCTGAGTTTACCCTGGGAAAAAAAAAATCAGTTAGATCCTTTCCTCAGATACACCCATCCAGCTCCCATTGAGTCCACTGGTCATGCATGAAATTGATCCCAGAAGATGATAATGAATTATTTGGTTTAATAAAACATTGTTGAAAAAGAAACTTTTCTATTTTTTAACCCACTGCATCCCACTCACTGAGAGGCCTGGCTGTCTTCAAAACTGTTTTCCAAAACCTTTTAATTACGAGTGAAGCTTAATTCTTCTGGCAGTGGCTGAGGAAGGATTCCCAGTCAGCAGAAAAACATCCAGGGAGATTGGATCCTCAATCCAATGATCCTCAGTGGCTATCTATAGGATTACTGTGGGATGAAGAAGGAAAGGAGTAAGTTTGCATTCATAAATCCTCAAAAAAATGGACCCAGAAACCCAGTCACCGCGTTAGAAATACCACATTGAAGCCAGGGGCTGGATCCGCAATGATCTATAACTGCAGTGCTGACTGATACCCTGCCCACAGGCGGGCACCACAAGAGCAAGTCATTTAAAGGAAATCATTTTCCATGCACTTAACGCTACCACAAGCCCTCTGCACTTAAAAACTGTGCTCCACGTGATTGCAACTCAAAGCACTGAAATTAGTATAAAACCAGGAGAAATTCCTGTGAATTGGTGCAAAGATTATTTTTTTTAAATTTTTTTAGGGTTTCTATAACAATAATGGGGAAAAAAACTGATTATTTGTCATGCTTTGCATTTTTGTTTTAAAAATGAAATATTTTGGATGCTGATTTCACTCACGATTATGGTCACCTGCAACAATTCTTTTGCAAAGGCTCTAACACACAAATTGGAAAGGATGGAATTTACCCACATGAGAAATTATATTCTGTGAAGCAAGGTTTGACCATAAGTAAGCTCATATGAATGACTGAATTGAGAGTCATGGAATAATATTCTTCTCTGCTCTGTGATGCATGAATTTAATTATGCAGTTATATGGATCACTGAAAAATGATCATTTCCAGGGTTATGGAAGAGCTTGCCGCTGATTAGGAAGCATATAGTGCAACCGAATTTAGGTACAAAAAGGCTGAGAATCAGCTTAAAGATCTGAAGTTTTAGCTTTTGAGAAAAAACGTGTGAATGGTTCACTAGTTACTAAAATAGACCGAGTGTTACAACAGCAAGAGCATATAGACATTACTTGTGCAATAAAAATATGCGTGGTAACAAATTATATTGCTGTGAAGAGCAGATGAGGAGAGACGCCTACTGAAACCTGATGCTGCCTTTGAACTTTAAAATTTTAACTTAATAAGCTCTGCGCTGGTGCTGCTTAGCAAAGGGCTGTCACGAAGGGCAGATTGGTTTCACAGCAGAGTTGCTTTATTAAAAATCCCCAGCATTTCCATAAAGTCCTGATTCAGAGAGAGAAGGAGGAGTTACACTGAACTTGACTGCTGACCTGACAGGGAGAATGGAGCTATTGTACCCAGAACTGAATATGCATATCTGTGCCGCTTCTCGCTCAGCTTCACACGGCAGTTCCCCTCGGAGAGAGAGGAACCCCTTGGAGATGTGAAAGTTGCTGACTGCCAGACACTGAAACCCTGAACCAGACCCTGAAGTCAGTAGGTTTCATCGCCTTTAAGAGGTTAAAATACGACTTCTAACCTTCTGCCTTTTTTCTCCATTTGCTGTAGGGTAATCAATGGAGCGCCAGCCATGTGCAGCAGCGCAGCCCGTGGCGTCATCTTTGTGCTATTCAGCAAACTGCAAGCTAGATGTGCTCAATTAATGGTAAAGATTGCCAGGGAAGCAGAGCTGGAAATGCTTATTTGGTAATGCATGAATTGAACCTGCTTGTTTGAATAAAACACTAATTACCTCACTGACTCTTTTGCATTAAGCCTCCTCTTTATACCCTGCTTTACTTGGTGGGAAGGCGTCAGCACAGTTCGGTACAAAATGTGACACAAACTAACGCCTGGGAAGGAAAAACTCCAATGGCACATTACGTGTTGTTCATTGCATGGCTTTCCCTATTACTGCTGAACTTTCAGGATAAAGAAAATATCCTCTGTAATCATTAGTCGCACAAATAAAACACACGGAAAGGAAATTCATTCCCTCATCTTGAACCTCAGCAAAAGGCAGAGCTCCTTTCTGCTCTGCATGCCGTGCTCGGAAGACCAGCATCCACCTAAGTCACACATTTTTTTCAGATTTTAACTGAATTTCAAACTCTGTGATGAAGATAGATCTGCTAGTGATTTGATCTAGTAATGATGGCAAGAAAAGGTATCTTACTTGTTTTTTCCCCTGCCATCTTTGAGACATAGAGACTGTCTTCTCCAGGAAATTTTTTAATGCTTTTTCAGTCTTCATCCATGGTTTTCTTCTGTGTTCATGCTGACAGAAGCTGTGGCGCAGTTAGACATTTTCTTGTTAAAGCTGTACTGAGATACAGCTCTTAGTTCAGTCCTACAGTTCCATTTAAAAATGACACCTGCAGCAGTAAGCCGTCTCTCATAAGCTAAGAAATGTAGAAAATGCACTGCAAGACATTGAGACTATGCTTCACTCCTGTTATGAGATCTGTAAGGAGCCGACAAAAAACTTTTTATGAGTTTCATTCATCTTAGGCAAAATTAATTGTTCTACAATTCAATGCTCAGTTGTTCCTTCTAAGAACTGAATGAACATAATTTTTGTCATAGGAGAAATAGCTTTCTGTTGCCACCTATTAAGGAGCTAGAAAAGACTGCTTGCATAGTATGTTGTCAGAGAAATACTTTGTTTTGCACTACAGTGACAGAGCTGAAGTGACTGTACAAGGCAGAACCGCAGGACGTCCAACTAGGACTGTTGCAAGAAGCAATGCCAATGCAACGAGACACTCTTTCTGATTCCTAAGGAACGTCTTGTCACTGCTGGCAAGTGAGGAGCTCCCCTCCCTAGAATAAAAGCTCAAGGCAACCTCATGATGTGAGATGGCTTTGGGGGCTTTGGGGTGAATGAATCCCAAAAGGCATAACAGGGAGGGTGACAGGGGATTAAGAGAGGTGGTGTTATTGGGTAAACAGAAGAAAGTGAGATGGAATAAGATATTTATTTCCTATTCGTAGCAGTTGATAGGAAAAATGAGGCAAAGCCTATTGTATACTGCTATTAGGGGAGAACTAACAGCAGCTTTCTGATGCCCAGGAGAAAGTTTTCAAGAAGACAGGGCCAGGCTCTTCAGAGTGAAGTATGGCAGGAGGAGGAGATACAGTGCACTTACCTTGAAAAAAAGGGAGGCTCAGGCTGGATGTAAGGACAAGCTATTTCAGCACAAGGGCAGTCAGCGGAAGAACAGCTTGCCCAGAGAGGTTGTGCAGTTTCCACTCTTGGGGGTTTTCAAGACCCGACCGGACAAACACTGGAGTAACTTGGTCTGATGTCGCAGCTGACCGTGCTTTGAGCAGGAGGTAGGACTAGAAACTGCCTGAGGTCCCTTCCAACATGAATTATTTTATGATCTTGTGATCCCCTGATTGTTCAGTTTACTGCGGAAACAGGTCGTTTTCCATCCGTATAAATGAACTTTCCATTTATCCTTATAATTGACTTGGCATTAATTACTGTTCATTATAAACATCTGCTCAACTGCTGACTCTTGACTTTTCATAACTAGCGCTGTATTTATCTTTCAGATTAGTAATATTTTTATTTCGTTTACATATAGACCCAATGTTTGCAAGAAGAGATGTAGTGGTTATTTAGAGAGCTCAGGAGAATGTGTTTAGCTTTTCTCATTTAGATGCCATAAAATGACCAGCTAGTTTATAACTAATAAGGCCATTAACCCTTTTTTAAGTCATTTTAACATCATCTAGCAGGAGGATGGTATATAAGCTACAATTATTCCAACTCTAATGAGACAGAAAAAGAACAATGCACTTTTGGGAAGTGAAGAAAGCATTATCTCAGTGTTCCTTGCACTTCTATTGCTGTCTTGTTTGTATTACAAACTGGACAAATGATAGTCTAAGCCTGGAATGCCTAGATTGCAGAGGACTTAAATTGTTTTCATGTTGGCACTATCTCAAGTGGAGCCTTTCACAGTGCTGTTACACTTAAATTTTCTTTGAAGTTTTGACTAAAAGAAAGGACTCCTTTTTAAAGAGATACCATTCCTGATTTTTCAGGTTTTAGGTGGAAAAAAAAAATTAATGGAATGTGGGTTGGTTTTTTTTTGTCAGATGACTAAAAATGTAAGACAATTTTAAACTTATTTGTCCTTCTTGTTCTCAAAATAAAAATGTAAAAGAAAACAGAGAGGAGCCAGTCTTCTACTGCCTTGCATGTAGTATAGGTCATTTACAACTTGTGAAACATGAGTGCAGAGAAAAAAGAACCCTGCAGGAAAAATCATTAGATTCACACCTAGTGATTTATATCTACCCTGAGATTTATTTTGACAGAGCAAATAAGAGATAAATCCAAGAGACTTTAATAAAACTTATAGCATATGCTTTAAGGTTTTTGCTAGATCAGAAGAGCCAAATAATTGTAGAAGAGAGAATGCAGTTTTGTATTGCTTAAGTCTGCTGAGCACTAAGCAGATGAGCGCTCCAGGAACAACCTGCCCGTCTCGCTCCACGTTGTGCTGGAAGTTGTCACATTTATTCATGTCATCTTGCAGAGGTGACAGAGTGAGCATATCGTAATATGGTTCAGTCAAAACGAAGTGACCCGGGACAGACCTACTATTTAACCTCTTTAATCTAACCTGTCTGATTTTGACTATATGAGCAAATCACCCCAGCAAATCTTTGGGGACAATAAACACAGACAAGAAGTTGACAAACAACTGGGAGTGGTAATGTCCTTTACCGACACAGTGGAACTGAGAAGATAACATCCATTCACAACTTAATGTTCCTACAAAGGAGAGCCTGGATCCCGCAAATCCTTTCCAAATAGTCTATGCAAGACAGGGTATTAGATCTTATTTTTTTTTATGTATTCCTTAAACAATTGTGCTCATACATAAAACATGTTTTAAATAGAGTATTTAAAGCTGCAAAGTCAAGACCTCAAGAACTAGGAAATATCAGAATCAAGATTTTAATATACCTTTCCTGTAGTCCAGTTGGACACCCACTCTGCTTTCTGGCTGAGTGTGTTGGTTTGTTAACATCAGGCATTCATGTATAGGGAGCTTGCAAAAATATCACAATGTATATGTAATTGGGATCCATACTGAGATTGTATGGGCAATTCAGGCCCTGGCTTTTCCTATTACAAAAGTTAAGAGTCTAATTTAGCAACCCAACCATTACTTTAACACACTTGTGTAATTTCCTGTAACAACTGCTCATCATCAAATTGGAGTCCTGACCTTTTAACTCTCTATACAAAGATTTCAGTCAAACTGAAGTTCACTGAATGCCATGTACCAACGTGGCAAAATTAGATGGCTGAAATTTCCATTTTCACCAGCTACATCTGCCTCTCTTTTGATAGAGCCTGTTGTACCCAGGGAGGCCTTTACTGGTTAGCTGACAAAGCATGTTCTGAAAATAGTGTTGGTCAGGACGGCGTATGAAGGTAAACTGAAAGAAGGGTCCTATGCCAGCTGAAAACGTCAGAGGCTCAGGAGTTGCTTCAGAAACTGTTCAACCACTCTTGCCATATGTACACTTAACTCTGATACAAGGGCAGGAACAGTGACTGAGGACCACTTCAGCTGTCCAGTTTGAATTTATGCTGGGTATAACTGAGTCCTACTGGTCAGCAGTGGGAGATTATTGTTTCAGAGTGGAATGATAGCTGCCACGTTCACTGAGGACTAGCTGGGAAGGTCCTGGTTCAGTCTACCAGCTATGCTGCTGCAGAAAGTTCAATTTATTATAGTTGCTTTAGAAGTAACTGTAGAGGCCTGGCTGTTAGAGTATTCAGGTTCAGTGATTTTGACCCAGGCTGAAAGCTCTTGAAGAACACAAGTTAAAAGAAAAAAAAAAAAAGGAATGAATTATTTTTATAAATGTTCTGCACTTATGAGGGTATTATATGCAGCACGTTTCTATAAACAGAGCTTTGTCCCAGCTGAACTCCTTAGATCTTCTCAAAACAAACAAAAAAGGTTTTGACAATCATAGAATATACTGAAAATACACAGGTTTCTGTAAACCTTCCTCTATAGCAAATGCAAACAAATCATTCACACATACCCGCCAGAACCAGAAGACAGCTTTCTGAAAAATGTCCTTCAATGACATTCGCACGAAATATGATAGAAACCCCATATATATCACTTAAACTTAGTGTTTGCTGTAGATACTGCATTAGCTTATCAAGTTATCAAATCAGCACACATAGATGTGGTCAATGTTTGGAGCCTCTGCTCTTCCTCTTCCGTCCATAAGTCCTATGTGAGTTTGGGGAAAAACGTGGTATTTTCAACTCAGAAAATAACAAAGCAGAAGGAGGGCTGTGGTGTGGGTTAATCATTACTTCACAGGACACAGCTTGGGTTGTTACTGCTTTGCATTTTGGAGTAAAAGTATGTAAATCATGGCAGATAAACATTTTAGCTGGGTAGATACATTAAAGGAAAAGTTTAATAGATTATTTTAAAAAAAAACCAAACTCGCATAGATTCCTCGTCATCTATCTATAGCTCTGAACGATGGAAACTATCCATCTTGAATTCTCATGATTCTTGCAGTATTGGTTACTTCATTTGCATAAAATGAATAGAATAAATTGTTACAAATCCAAAAATATACGGTTGCCAGGATACATCTTGCTAGATGCAAATGAAAATGGGTTTGTGCCGACCAGCTTAAAATAGCTCGGTACTTAGACATTTTCTTATTAACATTAATAGTGATAAATGAAACAGTACATATCCAGTGATCCATTGAAATTATTACTATTTGTTTTGCAATAGGAACATTATTTCAAGCAAATCTGAACTAATTTTTGCACAATGTAATTCCACTAAAATACCCTGCAGTTTCATTGTAGAAGCAGCATACAGAATGAACAAATATTCCATGTTTGCTTCTTGACAAACTTGTGAATTCAAAAGGTAAGTAAGTTTCCTGTTAATTGTTTTTATGGTTTTCAGTGCTACAGCATTAACAACAAGCAGCTGTCAGTGTATAGGCACGCTATTATTATGCTTTGCCCAGGTGTATGTGAACAAGGTAGTTACGGTTGAGAACTATACGCAAAAAATGTCTTAGGGTCTAACCACTTCCCTATACAATTACATAGCCAAAGTTCCATTATTTAACGTATTTTATTTGGACTTGCTAAAAGAAGGACAAAAATATAATTTATTTTTATTTTAAACGATATCTTTTATAAATCCCGACCATTTTTAAGTTGTATGCATGCATATCGATATCTTTAAAAGCCTATACCAGAAGCTTAACCGTGCCACTTTCCTGAGTAAAGTTGTTTAATTTTTGTAAGATTGACAACGAAAATGAGTCTGCATTGAAAGCCTAATGAAGATAATTAATGTATAGAAGAAATACATTTTTATTGTGTGCCATTCAAGGTGTGTACATATATTTTAAAGGGGATTAGATTTGCTATATATTTACTTCCAAGCAGGTAGATAAACACAGGTCAGATTTCCAGCTGTAGTCAGTTGACAATGCCGTATTTTTGGTGAGCGGTGTAGCCACCCTAATCTGCCACGGTTGGTCCCTTGCCAGCAAAGGGCTGGCTGCCCGAGCTTCTTCCAATGTCACGCATCAGTTGATACAAGAAATAACCCAGGGTTTTACTGCAATAAAGGCTCGATGTATGCTGAGAAAGAAAGCTCTTCAAGCTGAAGATATCTACGACAATTGAGACGCAGAAGTTTTCTCTCCCCCCTTACTAATGGTTGGTTCTTTGAGAGAAGAGAAAAATAGTGACAAAACCACAGCAGCACCAATTCTCTCATAGGAAACAATTTCAGGCACAGTTCAGAGTTGTAAAATGACAGATTAACTCCCTCCTCTCCTCTTTTGTTTTATTAAGTCTCAAAAGTTACTGGCTTTACTCCTATTTTTCAGTGGTATAACTGAGAAGAAATTTATGTCCCTAAATTCCAAAACAGGGCTGAGGCTCATCTTCACAAGTGATGAGCAGCTACAATTCCAAACAATATCAGTGGTACCGTGAATTATGCAAGTGATGACAGGATCATACTGAATATTCATGTAATTTACTTCATAGAATACATTAACATTATCCTTTTTTTCTGTGTTAACCACACCAAAAAAAAAGTACTACCGGACTGAGGAGATGATTTAGGGGCTGATTCTATGGCCAGTGAAATTGAAGACACTTTCATTTGAATTTGGTAATCTCTGAACTAGGCTCTACACCTTTCTATTCTGAGAATGCGCTTTGTACTAACCTTTTTCACTTCAGTCTGCACAGAGCTAAAATGAGCATTAAGAAAGATGTCATTTTATTCCACAAATCAACTCCTACATGTAATACTTGAGAAAACTGCTAGATAAATGCATTAGTTCTGCTTAGCAAGTTAAACATCAAAGGCTGAAAACTCATGTTCCCATCTGTTCTGAGGCCGCTGGTTGCATCCAGAAGATTGTTAGCGCAATTCTGCATAAAGCCATGAGTTTCAAGACTTGCAAAGGCACCATACTCTCTACAGAAGACTAGACAACACTGTTCCAGGTAGATAAAAATTCAAATATTTGCCAACACTGTAGATGACTTTATGAATCATTCCTGTTTAAAAAAAAATTCTCTGTGTCAGCATTCAAATTATAGCAACTGGTATAAGGCCAGCATCTAAAAGAATTGGGAGATTGCTGCTATGCTGCTGCGTCCCAGTTGAGCCATGGCAAGTGGTTGTGTATACATTGTCATAACTCTGAAATAAAATGTGTTAAATTTCCCTGAGACTGGAGATTGCCCATCAATTTGCATGGGATTCTCTATGAGATTCAGACTCCTAAATTTCAGATGTCTGTATGCAGGTGTCTTCAGCTGAGTGTCTAAGTTTCCACTGTAGTGAAGACAGATTCACTTGTGTAGCAATGGGCACTCTGAGCTACCTGAGCTACTGTACAGGTCACAGGACCTACAGGAGATCTGATACTTCTGGAAGAGCAGTAGAAAACAAGGCAAGATACCCAAGGGCATCTTTAAAAGCCCCGAATGTTTCTGCTTACCCCAATGGAGGTCAATGCAGCCTGGGTAGCTTTGAGCTGTGGTAACACAGCCTCTCAGCAGCTGGTCCATTGCGTCGCCCACCAGACAACTGATTGTAGGCACCTACCTGCTTCTTGTGACATGTGAGACACTCACACGAAAGCACCAGACCTGGACCCTACCACTGAGTGTAATGGGAGATTAGACACCTAATTAATGTCTAAGAACATGCAGGTGTCGGTATACCTAAATTTAGAGGCTCAATTTAGCTGCGTATATGCAAGCACATCCTTTCACCTGAGAAAGTTTAGGGTGTTTGAGGTACTGGAGTGGGGCTGGTAGAGATGAGACAGAACTTTATGGGAATCCTGCACCTCTTCAAAGCAAAAAACAGGGGCTGTGTGAGATCCCTTACAGTGTCCAAGCGATGAGAGATGACTTTATTGAGGAATCTGAACCCTACCCCATGTGCCTCAAACCGAATGTGTCTCACACCAGCACTGGGATAACAGTTTCACACAGGCAGTTACTGTAGCTCAGCTAATCCGCAAGTAGCTGGTTAAACAATCATTTCCTGGTCTCTAACGTCATTGTCCAAAGCTGAGAATCTGAAATCTATCACTCGTCTGCCATTCCCCCTACAGGCTGTTCAACTTCAGTCTTATGGGTGTATGTGACGCTAAAGCTATGTAAATGTTCTACGGTTCATTTCATCAATATATAATGGTCCCTTTGTTTTGGCAGGATTTAAGAGTTGGACTTTTCTAACTCCTAAATACTGTTCACATCCAGAATCAAAATATTCTTCTGGATACGTTCCTGATGCATTCAGTGCAGACAATCTGAGAGCGTACATAACATGCACTAATAGAGTCAGAATATTTCCAAATGATGGGTGACAGCTGCCTCTTCTTTTGTAAAAGCACGCAGTTAAAGACATGCCCGTTACACAGCGGTCTGAAGGCATGCCCCAGAAAAATAAATAAAAGGAGACATTAAGCTGCCATAGCCGGGAATCTGAGGTTCAGTTCTCTCTCCTGGTTCAAGTTTTCCATGTGACTGTCCTTCCTGCCTGAAAGTGGAGCAATGCTGTTTGCTTCTTTTAAAAGGTACTTTGAGACTTGTGGATAAAAAATGCAAGGCAGCAGCTTAGTGTTCTACTGAGCTGGGTGCCGCAAGGGCAGCTATATTAAATATGTGCTACAGTAACAGACACCAGGCCTTTTAATAGACTCAGTATGTCACTCAAATTATTTCCTAACTAGAAAATTTGGAATTTTCAGACCAAAGAAGAACAATTCAAGGACATCTGGATACAGCCTGGGTCAAGGCAAGAAGTCAAAGTGCATAAGCGATGCTGTTGTGGGACGTGTGCTCAGGGGGAGTGACGGGCCAGAGGGTCAAGCCAGCAGCAGACCTGAGGTGCTCGCAGCTCTGCCAAACCGCTCGGCTTCACGGCGCTTCAAAACTCGCCTTATTCATGAGAATCACACCTCTCCCTGCGCACAGGCCCTTTCTTCAAGGCGTCTGCCCCAGGCGGGACGCAGCTGTGAACTCCCAGGTTCACTGGCACAGCGCTGCAGTGGCTTTGTGGTGAGCATCACGGCCTCTCGCATTTAACGAGCTCGGCGAGCAAAACCCTGGTACGAACAAATAACCAGCGACTTCTATGCTGTACTTCCAATATTGCTACTTGTAGGCTTTTTTTCTTTTTTTTTTTTTCATTCTTTCTTTCTTCCTGTAAATGACTCACAGACTGCCTTTTGGGGAAGGGGGAAACCAAGCGCCGCGTAGCCACTCGCGCAACTTTAACCTTATTTAACCCTCACAGCAGCCGGAGGAAGTACAAAGCATTTTCACGAGCTGTGAATGGGCTCAGATCTGGGTTTGACGTCTGGAGGAAGTGCTGCCTTCTGCAAAGCCAGAAATGCCAAAAAAAAAAAACCAAAAAACCCAACCCAAAAATAAGGAAGGGGAAAGCTTTGTTGCCACAGCGCGAAGGGAGTCACATTTNAAAAAAAAAAAAAGAAAAAAAGAAAGAGCCCAC
Source organism: Anarhynchus alexandrinus (assembly GCA_008711295.1). NCBI lineage: Eukaryota > Metazoa > Chordata > Aves > Charadriiformes > Charadriidae > Anarhynchus > Anarhynchus alexandrinus. The sequence goes on along the minus strand of VUYV01000079.1, from coordinate 2,155,381 downwards.
CAGCCGGGAGGAGAGGGGATGGGATCTCTGCCATCATCCGGGCTGATGTCCCCGGGCGGGGGTGACAGCGGCACCTTTCCCTGCCCTTATTTCTAAGCAGACACCCCCCCCGCCGGGTTGGGGAGCCTGAGGGTCCCCGCGCACGGTGGGTGACCCCCCTCCGCCTCTTCTCCCCGTTCCCCTTCCTCAGAGCCCGCCGACCCCTCACCCCCCTCCGGGCAGCGGCTGAGGCCGCTTCGCCCCCCGCCTCAGCCNAAAAAAAAAAAAAAACAAAACCAGAAGTGGGGGGTTGGGGGGGGGGGGGGGGGGGGGGGGGGGGGGGGGGGGGGGGCGGGCGCCCTGAGCCGCCTCTGCCGCTCCTTCCCGCAGCGCCCCCCGCACCCACCCCGCCGGCAGCCGGGCGGGGACGGGGCTTTCTCCACCCGGAGGGCTCCCCTCGCCCCGCTGCCATCTCCGCCGCGCCCTCGCTGCCGCCTTTGTGGCCGCCCCTCGGTGCGGGGTCAGGCCGGCCCGGGCCGCAGGCGGCGCGGCTGCCCCTGTCCCTCGCACCGGCGGGGCGCGGGGAGGGGGGGGGACACACGACGCAGCCAACTGTTGCCTGGAAAAGCGCCGTCCCCAGAGCGTTTCCAGCTGCTGTGGCACCGGGGCGGTGCGCGCCGGGAGGTTCGCTTCGCCTCGGCTACCGGCCGGGCTCGGGAAGGCGTCGGTTGCGGTGCGAGCCCCCGCGGAGAACCCACCCCACCCCCCGCACGGGCCCCGCAGGGTGGGCAGATCTCCGGGGTGGCGGTGCCCGCCGGTGGGTGCCGGAGCCGCCGCGGCTGCGGGGGGAGGGCAGAGCCGGTGCGGGGACCTGTCTCCGGCCGCCCCCGGGCCCGGGGCAGCCTGGCTTAGCTCTGGGTGTCAGTGGAACAACAGGTCCTGGTGCCGTGCTGGAGTGAGTACGCCTCTGCTCNGGGGGAGGGGGGGGATTAAGCTCACAACTTTGTACCCAAAACTTTCCATGCCAGCTGCTGGCGGTGGTTGGGTGCAGGGTGTTTCCAGAGGGATGCACCTCGGCGTGAGATGAAAAACACCGTCTGTAACGCCGCATTCGCCCCGTCGTTTGAATCTCCGTCTGCATTGGGATGTGTTACAGTGAACAGATACCACACTTGCATCTATTCTTCCTATTATTATTTTCCCCCTAATTTAATTTCAAGACCGTTTAGCTTTAATTTTATTTATCTGGGTTTTGTTATGCCAAGGTCTTGGTAATGCATGACGCCACTGTGTAAAATCGAATGCTCCATAATTGACTGGCAACACAGCGAGGCTTAACTCCACATGCTTTCAGTGGTGTCGCTAGTAAGTTGCCGAGGGTGGTGGTGTGGGTTGGTTTCCAGCCTGTTCCTGGTAGTCTTTGATTGCCATAAAGTCGGTTTTTGCGCTCTGCTTTTGCTTACCAGCTCTTAGAGGTACTTTGTATGTGTATGGGGAAGGGGTAAGTTAAGGGCGACAGAGATGTTTTTGCTTTGCTTCTGCTGTTCTCACCGTCTGCAAGGTCAGAAAAAACAGAAAATTACTTTGTCTGTGAACTCTTAGGTGGGGAGACCTGGAATGAAATGCTGTCGTGACATGAGGTTGCCTTGTGGGCAAAGAATTTCACATGCTCAGCACTGCTCTGCAAAAATACCCTAACTCATATTACACAGGGAAGAGCCAAGCTGATACTTCCCTTTTCTCTGTTATGCTAACTTTTATAGTTTTACAACATGTAAGGAAGACTTAGACATCAGCAATGTACTTCTTTATTTTTTTAAGGAATAAACTTTGCAATTTCTCACGTTTGATTCTTCTTTCTACTCTTGTAATACCCCTACCCCCCATCTCACCAGGCCGGAATTAAAAACTTGTGACTAAGCCCCATTAGTTGTGAGTTTAGCTTTCCTAGGGTAGACTTAAAAAAAAAAAAATGTTTTAATGAAGTGAAATTACAGTTACGGGAACAGCATGAAGGGTTTGACTTAAAGTCACGAAAAGCATAAAGTTGCAACTAAGAATAAAATCCTTCAGCTTCAATTTGAACCACTATAGCATTGTCTATCTGGTCTTTAAGTTTTCACTTAAATGTAAGCTATGGCACGTATAAGTGAGGCTCTCTGGGTTATTTGTATGGTTTCTCAATGACTGCCCAATATTTTATTGTATCCTGCTCTGAACTTTTTGACTACCCTCCTGTGCTGTTTTTTTCAGTGATGGTTTGTTTTTTCTGTGAACTTCTGTTCTTTATTAAAAACAGAAAATAAACAAACCACAAGTGATTAAAAAGACAATGTATGCCAGTAATTAGAATAAAAAATACTTGATTAATTCACAAAAGAAAAATGGTGATCATCTTGGATCCGACTGCATAGTTACTGTCGGCAGATGTCATTTCACCATAATAGTGAGTCTATTCGTGAATTTTACAGTGCTGGGAAGGTAATTCATTGTTAGTGTGCTTAGCTTGTCTTCATGACATCATTTTCTGACACTGTTTTGTCAGGCTGAAATATCTTGTCCTCAGCAGTATGGTAGTCTCACAAAGACATTGAGGATTTGCATGTGCAGTATGTTGCAGATTTCCACATGTTCTGTGTTACGCAAAATGAGAGCTTAAAACATGTGTCAAAAATACTAGATGCTTTTTAGATGAATAACAATTCCCATACTTTAACGGAAATCTTATTTTATAGGTGTACACATACTATAAATAAGCAAGACCTCTTTAATCAATAATATTTATATGTATTTCCAAATACCCTTTTAATTAGAGTTTTTAGAGAAACTGTAGGAGAGTTTTATAGAATCACTGGCATTCTTTAGCACTAGGTGCATAATGCATGTAGTAGCACATGAGCTTGATCATTCAGTTCACATGTTATACAAAACAGCAAAATATTATTGTATATCCAAAACCTGTATGCAATCCAGACATCATTAGGTCTATTAAATCCCTGGAGACAAACTGAGCATGTCAATGTGACCTGTAACATCAGTGGACAGGAGAGTATGCATACTAATAATGTATGTCGATTTGAAGGAGCCAAACCCTCTCAGCGTTTCCTACATACTGAATTCAGTATGTATTTGGATCTGTTTCAGTATTATCTATCATTCTTTTAGCAGTGCTTTCTACTCATGTTATCTAGGAATGCAAAACAGTAACATTAAATCAGAGAAAACAGTTTGAGAGGCATGAATTAAAATATTTAGTATATGGGGCAGCTTGAGAGTTGCAAAAAACAGTCATAAATTTGAATTTTGTTGTTTAAATTAAAATTGTAATATAAGCTGCCATGCACTCATGTGTGAATGACGATGACAGCGATGTGAATAATGTGAGATGTACAGGTCCTAATTCTTGTGAAGTACCGAATTTACCATTCTTCTACATTCACAGAATTCCAATTCATTCTTCCAAATAAAATGAAAAGCATGTCTTATTTTGTGTGTTTATATACTACTTGGTACAAGTTCTTGATTTAAACTGGTAGCAGTAGTTGCTTCTACTGGAAAAATAACAGTAATGGCTACAGGACAAATACCTTTTAGGACAGATATGACCTCGTGCAGCACTGACACACAGGTGCTTGAAAGATTTTTATTTTTTCTTGTGAATTTAAAACATTTAGAAATAAACTCATGGTTGGTATCTTCATGTTTACATTAAGTTAAATGTCAGCCAGTTTTACCTTAATTCAGGAATGGTTACTTTTGCATGCTAATGGCTGAAATATTCTTGTCTAAGTTATGAATTTGTCGATAGACTGTATAACCAGTGCTCTATGGGACTTCTTTGTGCATTTTATCCTTTCCTCCCTGTCTGTGATAATACTTGTGTAGGGCTGTTCATAGAGGCAACGTCCAGGCTGACTTTTAACATCACTGTTTGGATGAATGGCAGTGCAAAAGGTGAAGCTAATACGTAAGCCTGAGGCTTATTTTTAAGTAAATCTATGTAAGAAATTTGTGAGGTTTGTAAAATGTGAAAAGTTCATTTTGAAGGTTCCAGTAGCAGTGCAACTTGTGGTGTTATGTGTGCCCATCACAAGTGCTAGTCTGATTTGGTTAAAGTCTGAAGTTAATAAATGTGATTAATGAACCTATGTCCCTCAGACCTGTTGAAGAGCATCCATATGGTGTGGGAGTTATCATGGCATGGAGTGTACTGGGATCTTGCATTTGGTCCCCTGTTTGTCTGGATGATGGAGGCACATCTAAGGCACATCTGGGCATTGGAGTTTGCACAATTTAATAACACTGTTGGAGGTGCTTTGGTGTTTTTAAGGGGATGTGTAGACTTACACTGACATTTTAGATAACAGCCGTTCTGTACTCTCCTATGGCTCTGTGATACCCACAGGTTTCACTTAAAATTTAAGTAGTCGTTAGAAGCTTTTTTAATATATAATTTATGGGATTTTGAGGGAGAAATCCTTCTCCCTGTTGTAGTACAGCCTGAATTCATGAATTATTTCAGTGGCCTATTTTACAATTAGACGCCTCAAAGCTAAGGTTGATGTTCCTAAAACCCATGTCTGAAAGCACACTGTTGTCTGTAATTTTTACTGTGAAGAAAATCAGATGCACAGAGCTTCATTTCTGCATCCATCCAGAGCTGTTACCACTGTGACTGTTCTGGAGAGCGGCATTTCTCTCCTGCCTAACTGCCTTTAGCATCTTGAAGTGGGAACGTTCCCTCAGGATTTGAAAAGCTTGTTTTGCTAAGAAATAAGTAAGCATAAGCTATTTACTCAAACTTGAGGAAGAAGCATTTGCGGTGATGTTTATCTCTCCCTCTTCTACACATATTCAGTGGTGCATTAGTTCCATCCCTTACCCATAAAGTGTGAAGTTTGATTCTCTGTCCCCTTTTCAGTTTGAAGTAACTTGAGCTAACATCCCCCTCTTCCTGGGGGAGTGCAACAAGCAGCATGTCATAAACTGTCCTTCATTTCACCTGCAACTGTGCTAATTTGGGGGGGAAAAAAAAAGTTAATTAGGCCAGAGGGAGAGTGACTCCTGCCCTGTGATTGAGGCATTCAGCTGAGATGAGGGAAATCTGGTTTGCATGGGTGTTTCATTCTTTCATCCAGTAAACACTTTTCCATTTCATAGTTCCAGGAGTAGTAGTCTAGGGTAGTCTGTGGGTTAGGGCACTACCCTGGCATGCAGAGACGTGGGTGTGAGCCAGCCTCTTCGCCTGGAGAGAGCCTACCGCCCACTTTTGCTTCCTCTGTGGTTGCTTTCCTGATGCTCTTAAATTGCTCCATGGTGCTTGGGGGCATGCTCCTGCCTTCTCATCCAAAACTTCAGTATTGCACGACTCCTTTCCTCATCAGCTTGTGAAAGGGATGACTTTGTATCTTGCTCCTGGGGAGGCCTGAAGGTTTTACAACCCTTTTTAATAACATAGGTACCTCTTGAGCTTCCAGGGTAGGTGACGTTTAAGGTACAGCTCTCACAACTTTGTTTTCTATTAGGTTAGATGGCTTCCTGCTTACTATCCCAGGTATTTTAATTTCCATTATATACCCAAATTCATTGTAGCCATGTTCAAAACCCTCCTGTGAGTCCATTTTGTGCCTCTAGTCTCATATAGACTAGTACATCTAAGAAAAGNGCTTTGGCAAGACTGAGGTTTCTTTCAGAAGAAAGTCTTTATTTTGGGGTTAGAAAACAATTTGAGCCTGGTTTGATTCAGCTGTCTGTCATAGGCGTCTCATCCTTCTGAGATGCTTTACGACATCCACTGCGTCTTCACTTGGCTAGCAGATGCAGGATGGCCAGAAGACCCGTGTCCTGCTTGGGGCAGCACCTACTGGGAAGGCAGAATATGTTAAGACAGCTCAGTGCTATTTGCCTCTGCAACTGAACTGAGCCCAGTAGTGTCCCAAGAGTATTGTTGTCTAGGCTGAATGTGGTTAGACTGAGAAGCGGGAGGAAGGGGTTGTTTTCTTGCTTTTCAAAGATGTTTCAAAGAAAACCCGCTTTCTGTTCTATTTTCTTTATTGCGAGTGTATTTGGTACCTAGCCTGATCGTTATAATTTTCATTTTGGAGCCGCCCCAGATTAAGTCTGGGAGGTTAGCTTGAGTTAATGGCTTTCTGGGAAAGGAGGGGAGAAAGTTCGTCTTCTGGTTTCTCTCCTGCATATTAATAGTGGTGCGGGGCAAAAATTCATTACTGTTGGTTGTTAGCTGGTACGGAAATGCTGAGTGATGGTGCTGCTTGAGGAGCTGAATTGGTTTTGGAGAAAAAGGAAAATTCTCTCTGGTAACTGATCCATATGACTCTATCTCCAGTAAATTGATTCCAGAATTGTGTTTAAATAGCCTCCATGAGAGATGTGCAGTGGTATTTATCTGGTACAGATGATTTGCTGGCCCTAATTTTTCGGAGGGGGTTCGTTTAATGCTGTGGAAATTGGGGGAGGGAGGCAGTGGTGAGGGGAAAAAATTATAATAATAGTCCTCAGAGTTGTTCAAACCTGTTTATATTTTAGAAGGATTGTTAGATTTTTTTAATGTTTTATTTCCAGGAACGGTCTAATTTTGTCTCAGTTATGCTTTCTCCCGCCCACATACGCACGGTCTGACTCCTTGTGCTGTATTGCTTTGTAATTGCACGGTGTTTTGCTTCAAGGATCATCTGTAGACTGTTGGTGACTCCTTCAGATAAAGATTTCAAGACGGGCACTGGCATCTTTAGAAGCTTCTGGAAATAAGTCTGTAATCATCTCCCTAATAAGTGGTGGCAGCAGAGGAAATGGGAGCTGATATTCTGTAACCGTTTTTCCTATGTTTTTATTATTAAAGCATAAATGCGCTGTAGGACTGGAACACTTCCCTCACCCTCTCACAAGGCTGTGCTGCAGCAGAGCTCTGTAATTCCAATTACTGCGGGGACGGTTTGCCGTTCCAAATGAGATCATGATGGGGATGCTGGAAACCGAGGCGCTCTCAAAATGTGTTTCATGCTCTGAATACTTGAGAGATTTTGTTAGAGTGCGATACTTAGGCCTACAGGGTTTGTGTCTTTAATTAGAGAAGGTGTTAAAAAATCCACTTACTATTTTGTATCAATATCTCTTGTATTGAAGAGGAAAACAGAAAATATTTCCTGATCTTGAACTATTCTGGGAATATGTTGCCTGTAGAACTGATACGTGCTTCTGCAACTAGATAATCTTACTGCTTTATTTTTTTCCCCAAAGGCAAGGAGAAAGCACACATATTAGAGACCTTAGAAGTATAGATAAAGTGCTTGTCCGTTTTCATGCTGTGAGACAAAAATGATCGGGGTCTGACTACTTACGCCTTTGTTTTACTGAGGTTTTGATTCATTATAGCACAGACAGTATCATGTTGTCCTTTACTGAACTAGAAGTAAATCCACCAAAAAAAATCTCCTTTTGTTCTGCTGCTGAGGAACACTGTGGGCTGCCAAATCCTGGCAGTCTGAGTCACCACAATCGTAATAAAGTGTTTGTACTTTTGTGGTTGCTGTTATTCAGTGTCTTCTAATTTATTCATAAGGCAAAGGGACACCTACAGGTTAAAATACTACTTTTTAAAGAAATATTCCTTGTTTATACTGAAATAACATTTTGTCAAAAGATAATTAAATGCGCACTGGTAACACCTTAAAGCTTCCAAGGAGCAAATGGTAATCTTTAACAATAACAAATACATATATACATATCTATAACACATTCCCTTTTTTGTGTAAGAGCAATATTAGACTTCAAAAAACGATGGGATTATTTTAAGCTCCTTACTGAACTCTGCTGTTTTGGCCATCTGAACTGACCTGATAATGATCTGATAACCAGGGAGACTGTTTCCTTCCTTAAGAAAAAAAAAATACCAAACCAAAAAAGCCCTGCAACAAAGTTTTAAGGACAGAGACTCTGACCCTAGCAATGCTTATCTGTGTTTTATCTTTGATGCGTGGGCTGTGACCCAGCAAGCATAACTCATGTCATTGAATTCAGCTGTTTTCAGGATCACTCCCAAACAAAGCAGTCAAATATCAAGTTGCGGTATTGAAATAAAGCTCGGAATGACTGCACATAAACAGCTGAGGGAAAGCAAGGTGGTTCTGAATCAAGGATGGGCACCTGTAGGGCTGACAAATACGTTCCCTGACTGCACAGAAGATGTGTGCAGGTACCCCGCGGGTGCCCGTGTGTACCCTGGGCTGGTCTGGCTGATGCGCCCGGGCTTGGGCGGGAGATGGGAGTTCTTACAAATTCTTAATCCCATCACCTGTACATGGAGAGGAGATGGGTTTCCTTAGAATTTCTCGATTCTTTAGCTGTTTATGGGTAGGAGTCCTCATGATTTAGGCATTTAACTCTAATATTGGTTATTTAGGCAGAAACAATGATTTATTTCTTTCTATTGGTAAAACAACAACAAGGCTTTTATTCCTTTCTTTGCCTGATACGTAGGGAATTCTGTATGTCATTTACCTTTCCTTAGTGTTGAGCTAATGAAATTTCCACAGTTCTCTCCAAAAAAAAAAAAAAGCCAAATTTGGTAAGTCAGATCGTTAATAACTTTCACTGACTGTCTTGTAGAGCTGCTGAAGGAAGGAAGGTGGACCGAGCTGGGTGTGGGTGGTGGGCACCAGGGCGGTGTGGGACGCCTATGGAAATATGTCCGGCAGAAAGTACTATAATTTTAATTGCTGCTCTGAGTCATACTATCACTACAGCTGTTTCCCAAAGAAGAGGTTTGCATGCTATTGACAGGACATTCACACAAAGAAAGGAGATGGTAGATAAGCAAATGCAAATACGTTGCAGGCCCTCTGTCCTTTAGTTTTTAATACATTCCATAGTGACAAGTTCAGCGTGAAACACTTAGTGACATGTAATTATATATGCATTAAGTAAATGGCAGTTGATTCGTGGTATCCCTCTCTCAGGGTATGTATTCTTAATGCACTGAGGTAGGGATGAGTGAGCAGCAGTACAGCGCTGAGCTGTTTGATTCATGTGGCCGCGCAGTCCTGCTCGGCGTGCCGACTTCCTTTCTCCTTTTTTTTTTTTGCCCATAAAAGGAGAAAAGTGCTGCCATATGACTCTCTTTAGAGAGAATCACAAGATGAGGACTGGGGGAAGGTTATTCAGGTAGCTTTGTCTCTTGTACACGGTACGAGACATTCTGCTTTCTGTGCTTGCTGTGATATTGCTAGCAGACTGTGTGGTAGTATTTCCTTCAACTGACATTGAAGTAAAACACTTCCTTCTTCTAATAACTTCTGGGTTTTTTTATTTTTTCTGTATGGATGAGAGATTCTGAGGGGAAGTTGTATATAAATGAGTTTGGAAATAAGATAAAAATCTCAGTTCTTGGGGATTAGGCTGTCCTCCAAACCTGCAGACTCTTTCCTGCTGGTGGTTAAAGAATGACTGTGTGTGGTATTCTCCCGTCCTGTGCCAGTGGCTGTAGGTAGGCACGCCTAAGTTTATTGCTTAATTTTGCACTGTTAAAAAGTTTCATCTCCAGTTTTCCAGAAAACAGACTATTCAGGTGATTCTCTGAAGGCTTGCCCAGAAATCAAATGTGGACATCTTAGTACCTTTCCACGTCTGGAGAAGTCTTTGAGCCCACTTGCTCCGCAGTCTTACAGTGACTTTCAGTGTACGGTAAAGCAGGAGTCGCCTGACTTCCTTTGACGCATTCTGACAAAAAGCATAGCGCTCCCACTGATGAAGGTCACATTTTCTCCATAGAGCGCAGGCAATTAACAGCTCTAAATAAGTTCCACACAGCTTCTGCCATGGATTACTAGGTGGTGTTCGATGGGCTCCTGATTAGGCATCGGAATGCGCAGGATGATCTTGAACAGCCAGCTTCAGCCATGCCGCCTGCTGATGTCCTCCATGTGCATTCAAAGCCATCTCTGAGGCAGTGATTGATAGTATTGATCAGCTTGGCTTTAGTCAGCCTTGTACATTCCCTTTACTTATTGATGCTGTGAAACGATTTGGCATGGGGACATGTAAATCAGCTGTTTCTCTTCTTGCTCAGTCCAGCACAAAATGTTTTAGAAATCACAGCAGAATGGATCTACCTGTAGGAACTAGACTTTTTTCTTTGACAGTTGCAAAAAGTGGAGATCTTTGACCCAAACGTTTACTTTCTTATGCAATGAAGCATTTTGTCAAGGAGTCCAAAGGGAGCTGGAGAAAATTAAGATCTTCGTAATGAGCAGTCATTTTCTAGCATCGTCCTTCTCTAGTGTCACCATGGGTATCCTGGGAACAGAGCAAAAAGACCATACTAATTCTGGCTCTAAACTCACTTTTTCTTTCAAGCTGGTTTATTAATTTTTTTTTCCACGTCAGAACTAGGATGTAGGCCAAGATCTGTGAGAAGCAGATGTCTGTCTCATACCAGCAGCGTTATCATCACTGGGATTAATAAATTTGTTACTTCACTTGTGTGGGAGGGTTTTTGTTGTGTTGTAGGTTTTTGGTTGTTTTTCTTGGAAGCTCTGATAGTGAGTTTTGTGGTTAATTGGAGTGATGGTCTTTAGTCGAGTGTTGATGTCACTGTTGGGGTAGATGTGTCATCTTTTCATCTTTTTGAAAGACAGAAATTAAACATATAGTTCAAGGCATTATGATTAAAGTATTCCCTGATAAATTGGGGTGTGGGAGTTCATCATCTGGAACTGTTAGGTTGGAGCAGATGGTTATTAGGTGGACTATTAGGTAGACTCACTGGACCAGATTGGCAGCCAATACTTCAACAGTTATAAATGGTTTTTCAAGGTTTTAAAGAATAATATGCAGTTTTGTCAGTACTGTGGTGGGTTGACCCTGGCTGGACACCAGGTGCTCACCAAAGCTGCTCTGTCACTCCCCTCCTCAGCTGGACAGGGGAGAGAAAATATAACGAAAGGCTTGTGGGTCAAGATAAGGTCAGGGAGATCATTCAGCAATTACCATAACAGGCAAAACAGGCTTGACGTGGAGAAATTAATTTAATTTATTGAGTAAGATAATGAGAAATAGAAAAAAAACTTAAAACGCCTTCCCCCCACCCCTCCCTTCTTCCTGGGTTCAACTTCACTCCCAATTTCTCTCCCTCCTCCCCCCAAGAGGCTCAGTGGGACAGGGGATGGAGGTTATGGTCAGTTAATCACACGTCTCTGTCGCTCGTTCCTCGTCAGGAGGAGGAGGACTCATACTTTTTCCCTGCTCCAGCATGGGGTTCCTCCCATGGGAGACAGTCTCCACGAACTTCTCCAATGTGAGTCCTTCCCATCGGCTGCAGTTCTTCACGAGCTGCTCCGTCATGGGTCCCTTCCACGGGGTGCAGTCCTTCAGGAACAGATTGCTCCGGTGTGGGTCCCCCATGGGGTCACAAGTCCTGCCAGCAAACCTGCTCCAGCGTGGGCTCCTCTCTCCATGGGTCCACAGGTCCTGCCAGGAGCCTGCTCCAGTGTGGGCTTCCCACAGGGTCACAGCCTCCTTTGGGCGCATCCACCTGCTCTGGTGTGGGGTCCTCCATGGGCTGCAGGTAGATATTTGCTCCACCGTTAACCCCCATGGGCTGCAGGGCGACAGCCTGCCTCACCATGGTCTTCACCACGGGCTGCAGGGGAATCTCTGCTCCGGCGCTGGGAGCATCTCCTCCTCCTCCTTCTTCACTGACCTTGATCTCTGCAGAGCTGTTGCTCTCACATATTCTCACTCCTTTCTCCAGCACCAGTTGTGCAGGGTTTGTTTTCTGATTCTTAACTATGTTATCCTAGAGGTGCTACTACTGCCTCTGATGGGCTTGGCTTTGGCCAGCAACAGGTCCGTCTTGGAGCTGGCTGGCATTGGCTCTGTCAGACATGGGGGAAGCTGCTGGCAGCTCACAACTCACAGAAAACACTCCTGTAGCCCCCTGGCTACCAAAATCTTGCCGTGCAAACTCAATACACAATACCATTACATTTTTAAGGCTACTTCAAGGTAGGCAGAGTTGGGAATGGAGAAGCATGTAGTGAGATGATCTGTAGGCAAGCAGTTGTGAAAGGCATATATGTTTTTGTACTGTCAGTGTAATTTTTCAGTACTCTGTGGCACTGCATAATCAATTCTATCTATACAAAGTTTTAAACGCAGTGATTCTTGCTAAGTATTATATTTACATCCAAATTTGTGCCAGGGTAGTCGTGTTTTCCTTTGGAAAAAAATTATATGCCTCTGTTGAGTTTACAAAGACTTGTTGCTTATGTTTCTTTTTGTGTAAAATAAGGGTAAATGTTTTTGATTAAGATTTGCATGAAATTTTTCAAAGTAAGTTGGGATTTCTGACTTAGAAGAAAGAAACAAATTTGTGAAGACATACATGAGTTTGTGAATGACTGAAAAAAACCACAAATTTGTTCCTGAAATCCTAATCTTGTCAAGTTAACCTCTTCCTTGCTCACCACCCCGATGCGGGTAAAGTTTGGAGAAGCAGAGTCTCAGCTGCTGTGCATTGCGATGCCATCAGTAGAGCTATGCCCGCTTTATACCAGCTGACTGTCAGGACCAGTGTTCTACTGGCAGCAATCCAGGCTTGCTGAAATTAAGAAGTCAGATGCTTGTCTGCAGTCTGAACAAATTTTAAAACTCCAAAATCTAGAGAGTGCAAATTTTCACATGCGCTGCATATAATATGTGTGGAAACACAAATGCTTAACTGTTATATGATTATTTTGTTCTGTTGTCTTGATTTGAAAGCAACAACCACCGAAGTGATGATGTGGTATTAAAACCAGAAGCTACAATGCCTGGAAAAGGTGACCTGTCAATTCTGAAATGCATTGGCCACTTATGGAATTAACTTCTAAAAATGATGTTCTCCAGAAGCAGCTGGGTACTATAATCATGATGCGTGTTCATAGTAGGAACTAAATAAGGAATGGATATGGCATGCGACTGTACTGTTACATTTTTAGTACTGTTCGTGACACAGTTTTGTCCTGTGCCAACTAACACTCTCCCAGATAATGCCCAAGCATAGTTCTGGGGTTAGAAGAGATGGTGGACCATTTCCAAAAGACTGTTTGATCTGGCCAGGCTGTTTTGGAGGGATAGGATTTTAGTTGTACAGCCACAAGCTGTACCATGCTCGTTGGTTCCAAGCCCAGAGCATGGCTACGTGCCCTGGTCTGTTTTATTTTCTGACATATATGTGGCCACAGATTCTGCTTTCCAGGAAGCTGAAAATCCCAGAAGCTGAGATTCAGCAGCTTCTTTGGAAAAGCAATGGTGGGACTGTCTTTGCATGCTTAGAAGGATAGGGAAAAAAAAAAAAATCAAACCTGAAAGTGAGAAGCTGTGTCTGGAAAGCTGCAAAAATAATCCAGAGGAACTTAAAATCATATAGAATAACTGAGTTTCATATTGCTTTTATAAGAAAAGCCCCAGGGATTACACAGGTCTAATTAGCCATTTTGAAAGTGCTAGTNAAAAAAAAAAAAAAAAAAAAAAGTGAAAAATTATGGCCTGGCAGCTTAAATCAAAATGAATAAATTAAATGTAGGCAGATGGCATCTACAGTGTCCTCAACCAGAGGATGTATGTCCTAGCAACAGTGTAAAATTTATCCCTGTCCTAAGCTTTGCCTTCTGTTAACTAAAGGAGCAGTAGCAACCTGCTGGTGCAAACCTGAGTTGGCACAATGTTTAAGTTTTCCCTGGGGAATCCCCGTCTCAAGCAGATGTTTCAGCCCTTTTCTAATTGTCTGATTGCCTCCTGTGAAGGAGATGCAAGTCTAACTCTATATTTAGCAAAAAATGTAGAGTGTGGGTTTTTTTTGTTGTTGTGGGTTTTTTTCTTTNTTTTTTTTTTTTTTTTTTTTTTTTTTTTTAAGCAGTGTTAAAGCTATTAGCATCCTAATGACTTAATGGAGTCTGGTCCAACAGACAACTTACAGGTTGACTCTAGTCCATGGAGCTCTTCCATCTGTCTCACAACCTCTTTGATATTGCTGAGGAATAGCTGTGGGGATGAATGTAGGCTGCCTGGTGAACTGGCCCCATATTCCTCCACCCAGAAGTGGTCCAGCGATCAGAAACTGAGCTCCCAGTCCCCATGCGGACAGTGACGGGCCAAGTGCCATTCCTGGGCTGGGAATTCCTGGCACGATTTGTTGTTTGAGGGTTGTGTGGAGAGAGAATCGAAGCTTGGGACAGGATGCTCTAAGGATGAACTGCCCTGAATTACCTGTATTGCCATCGACATCTCGCATCTTTCTGCATAGTACTTAAATAGTACCAGCTTGGTAGTGAAAGCTCTAATGAGCCCGTGCTTTTTCAGTACATACATTCATAAGTGAGTTCTGCTGCTGCTCCTTTTTTTTTTCTGTATCTTAAATCAAAATACAGATCTGTAACTGCATTTTGGAACATGTACTCTCTACTTTTTGAGTAAAGGACTTCTAAAACATGAAATAATACTGCAGTTGCATAGTTAGGATTCAGCCTGGCTTCTGACACACACTTCATCTTACTTAACTCTTCTGTTTAGCCTTTAAAATACAACATTATGTAGTCCATTCTGTCATGCAACTTCACTTAACTCTTTATTTGCAAGCAGAATTAATTTAGCATCTTTGCTCTTAATGCTTTGTTGAACACTGATCATACAGCCTTAATTATTTCTTACACAGCAGGAAACTTTCAAAGTAGCAGCTGTGTTTTGCCTTAAGTCAAATTGGTTGTGGACTAAGACTGCTCAAATCCCTGAGTGGATAATAAGCTTTACTCCCAGCAGGTCCCTCAGACTGCTACGCTGAGGGTACTGAACTGACTTCTGTGTTTCATTGTATAAATGCATTTTAACTAGGGATAAATGGACTTACTGGGTGTTGTCAAAACAGTGAAAGATAATTTTATGCGTTAATATGTGATGGTTTGTCTCCTTGTTGACGTCCTTCCCTTAGAACAGCATTAAGTTTTTTTGCTAGGGTTTCCACAGTGTCTTATTTGTTTCTGTCCAATTTTATCATGCTGGTGTTTAGGAAATGATTGCTTTCCTTTCTTCCCAACTCATGAATTCTCCTGAGGAGAAGAGCGGTTGCTTATAAACATGTTTCTTCACCCCATGTTTAGGTCATAGTGTTGTAAAGAGTATCTTGGTATTTAGTTGTTTTATAAACACGTTAAAGTGTTGGCCCTCTTGATTCCCTCTGGCTTTCCTATGGAAGACTCTGATATCAATCTTGGACTATTCTTCTCAACTTTTAAAGAAGTATTCTGTTTTAAAGACCCAAAACTGGAAATGTGAAGCTCTTCCAGTCAGAACAGTTCATCCTCTTTCTCTCCCGTGGCACTTGCTTTCCCATTCAACATCTCTCTCAGTCCAAATGTCATCCCTCAGTGAACTTCCCTTGCAGCCCCTTCCACACAGTTACTGCTTGCTGAACAAGAAGTGCTTCCTGGCATCTCTCCGTCATCCTTTTTTAATGCCCATTTCATACTCCTTTGTCATATTAGCTCTACAAATTGGACTGATGTAATGTTTCCATCCCATTTGAGGTTGTTTTAGTTAGATTCTGGTTTAGACTGAAAGAAATTTGGATATCTGAGATGAATTTTAAAAAAAGGTTAAAAAGCAAATTTCCAGAATGTCACGTGTGTTTTGTTAAAAATCTAATTCAGTGCTAGCTACTACTTAAGCTGTGCTTAGGATAGCTATTCCTATATGGCGAGTTTTTGTAATTTCATGATTCAGCTGAACAGGAGATAGTCCTTTATAGTTGCTGTTTTTTTGTTTCCAAAACTTAGTTTTTCTGTATAAAAATGTGTTTGGACTTCCAAAGTAACTGTGTTATAGTCTACTTCCCAGCCCCAGTCTGTAAGCTTTTTGTGAGTGTATTTTGCACCTGTTATGTGAGAGCTTATTGTTGCCAGTAGCGTTAATTTTCTCCAAATAAGCCAAATTATGTAACAGAACAAACTGATCTAACATAACATTGTGGAAATTATGAATATAATTCAAGAAAATTCTCATTTACTTTTCTTTTGGTCTGCGTTAGATCTCAAGATTTTTAATTAGCCTCAATAAGTTTGTATGCTTTGATGAACGTACATTTTTTTAAAACAATCCAGTTGTCTTGGTTTGCAATATACAACTTCTAAAGTTTATATCAAATCTATTTTAACTTCTGTTCTTGCATCTATTTCACAACTTTTTTTTCTATTTCATTTTTTATAGCAGTCTTTTATTTTTATTCTGTAGAGTTTTAGCCTGGATTTTTTTCTGTCCCTCTTGCAATAGGTCTAAAGGTTTCCGGCAATTTTTTACCATAATTAAACTTGTAAGTCATGTTCTATAATTAATTAATTTTCTTGAAAAACGTTTTGGTTCAAATACTTCTGTAGAATTTGGTGAGGTATGTCCTGTGCATTTGAAGAGAATGTAGTGGTTGTTCACCCTCAAATTATGATCTTTGTAGTCATATTTCCATTTAATACTTCCAGAAAGACATGGAAATTTAGTACCTCTTTTCCCTTACTAAGGTCTTTTTACTTCTGTTCTATTTCTTATGATAGTGGGTTGTGAATTCAATTAAACTGTTGCCTGTGGCTTCAGTGACAAAAAAACCTTCTGATCTTTCCACACTGATGAACTCCTTCTGGAGTGGATCACATAAATGGATCAAATCATGGCTCATGTAAATACGGTTCTGCAGGTACCTGCTTTGGTATGAGATTTTTAATTGATTAATTAATTTATTTAAGGTTTTTAGCTGGCAAATACTTTTCTCGCCTTTCTCAAAATGAGGTCTTTTTAGGGTCTTTTTTTCATGTCATGACATTCCTCCAAAGCCAGATGATGTTATGTCAGCATAGTCTGTGCTAGACTTGCCCTTTCAAAGCTGAATTCCACCTTTTTTATTTTTGATGATCATCTACATTTCACAGTCCTCTTTCTTCAACTGCATTGTTTCTGTTTCTGTTCTTTCCAGTCTCCTTTTCCCACCTGTAATCCTTTCTCATTGTTTTCATCCACTCTGTTCTACCACTTTCACTTTCTCTCATTCCTGGTAGTACATCTGCTTTGGTTTCTGTTCAACATGAATCTTGCTGCGTTGTTGCTTAACCACTCTTTCCAGTTAACCTTAATTACGTGAAGCTTGGAAGATACCTAAGCGCTTAGTAACTTGGGAGTTAATGTGGTCCAATAAGTGGGATACCCTCTTTGAAACTTTCTCACGGATGCTATTTTAATTAGTGCTGGCGTTCCTAAGTCCTTCAGACTTGTCATTTTTTGTTGTTGTTGGGTCAAGAGGGAAAGGATCATGTTTTCATGTATCTTCAGCCAGTAAATGCTGTAGAAAACAATGGTATCTAGAGCTGGTTTTTGCAACTCAATAGGGCTGGAGGGTCAGAAGTTGTCTGTTACTACGTCACCTCTCTGTAGGAAATGGTGGTTTTCTGGGTTCGGTGTGGTGCTTCCAGTCCTTTCCGTGTCCCGAGGTGTTCCTGCTATGAATATTCTCTTAATGCCTTCTTCCCAGCTTCTTTCCCATGTCAATGGCATCACTCTCCAGAGCATCCTAAACACGGTAACAGTAGTTCACTATCCTGATGCGCTGTACCAGGGCATTAATTGACCTTTTGCTCTGGGTGTAATGCATAGTAGAAGATACCTTTCAGCACCACTCATTGCTTTAAAAAAAAAAGGGAAATGACTATGTTTTGAAGGCATTTAAGTAACTTTTCTGATTTTTTACTTGGTAATTAAAGTAGTTTCATTAATAACAATTCTTTTAAACAAATTTTAAAATCCACAGATTGCAGCCTCTGTCTAAGGATCGGGAAGGCTCTGGATCATCTTCAACAAGGTAAGAGTCGACTCCAGTGCTTTCTGTCCTGCACAGAACAGCTGTCTAGCAGATTCGAGCGTCATAAATGATAAATGAATACTCAGCCTCCCTTGAGTGGCATCCTGTTGTGTAGTTTTACTGTTGCACCTAACCGATGCTTTCAAAATGCTATCTGGGTGTAATATTCTCGCCTTGAGGTTTTTATTTGTTTGCTTTTCTTATAATAGAATAACAACTGAGAATTCTTTTTCCCATGTACTTTTTTCATTTACTCCACTGTTTATTTTGAATCATTTCACTGTTATTGTTCTGGTCTGTGTAAACCCTTGGGATAGAATTGGCCTAGGCAGAGAATGGGATTTGTTCTCATCCCTTTTGAAGTCCTAATTCTGTAATTTTTTTTTAGGCCTTTTTTTGCCTTTTTTTTTTTTTTTTTTTTTTTTTTTTTTTTTTCCACAAATCTTGACCAGGTTCCCATCAAAGTCTCTGAAATATAAGTTCTAAACACTCTCCATTGCTACAGAACTGGAGTGAATTTGCAGCCAGCAGCAAAATAAAGCAATGCTGAAAATAGACTTTTTTCCCCCTAGAGAAAGGGAGTTCCCTGACTTGACCAGCTACTAATTGGTACAAAGGTTTGTTTACACAGAGGAGCTATTCCTAATTAGTTCCCTGTGTGGGTGCTCTACTTGAGAAATTAGTGTTACATTCTGATTTAATTTAATCTGCTTTTATAATGAATTGTTATAATTTGCAGTAAGGAACGTATTTTTAGAAGAAAAAAATATCTGCACCGCACTACCCCCGAGTTTCGACAGATAATTCCTCTTTAGGCAGTGATCAAGCACTCTTACTGTTTTGAAATTAAATGAATAAAAATCCATCATTAGATAAGAACCAGTTTTTAGTCATATATTTATAAATATAGCTGTAGAAATACAACCATGAGTTTTTCAAAGCCAAAACTTAATGCAGCTGATTTATGATCTGGTGACTTGACCTTTGGTTTCCCGTAGTTGTGAGGATAGTGAACCAGAATATTTGGGAAGAAGAGTGTTTGTGGAGTTCTGTTAGCATTGTTGAGGTTATGGTTGGAAAGGAAGTTCACATCCAAGCTTTTCTGTAGTGGACTTCTTTTTCTTACGTTGACTTCACCTTTGTTGTGGGAGCAAACTTGCGTTGTGATATGTTTTTTTATTTATAGAGTTGAAAAAGTGACGTATGATCCAAACCTTAAGAATAGCTGTCCCTAAAAATCCTTATGAAGGATCTGNCCCCCCCCCCCCCCCCAAATTTGCAGAATGAAATGATCACTGTTAGCCATTTAAATTACATTATTTTGGTAGTTTCAAAAGATCGGAAATTTCATTTCTGAACTTAGAACTGCTTTAACTAGACCTCTTTCAGCGTAAATATTGTTTTAAATAAATGTAGCCATTATAATAAATTACTAAATGTTTTGGAAATGGGTTTGCATTTTCATTATTTCATTATTGTTTCTTTTAATTCTTAATATAATGAATACCAGTACCAGTGAACATTATTTTCCTTTGGCTGTACCAGTCTTGGTAACAGCTCATTATAAAATCCAAATTAAATTGTATCTGTTCTGCAGAATTATACGGGATAAAAATTCCTTTTAAGTATGTGATCATTTCAACCTGGCAACATTTTTGAGTGGTATTACTTTAAAAGTTTTTGGAAGTTCCAAATTTCACTTTTAGAAGAATAATTTCCGTTTTCCATGGATATAATCTGGATATTTCCTTTTTAAGACAGAAAGTTTCATCTGAAAATTGAGAGAGGGAAAAGCACAGGGTTCCCGAGTGTAATCTTTAATGTTTTTCATGACAGACGGACGTTGAATGTTCAGCATCACCTCTTTGGAGTTTTGAATGTGAATTGGAACCACTGTATTTCAAGGTAAGACATAACTAAGTGTTTGTATTAAGTACCCTCTTTCTTTTATACATGATTTGTGAGAAAGCTAAAGAGTGAAATATGCTGGACTTTACTTTGTACAGAGTTTTTATGTCTTTGTTGAATGTTATTTGAGATTTTAAATAATTACAGGTCAGTTATCCTAAATTTTTATATTCCTTGAGAGAAGCCACACCAGGAACTCTGCATCGTCTATCTACAGGATTTAATTTTATGATGGAGTATCTAGTTGCTTGATTAGCTTATTGCCGTTCAAAGTGGTAGTTCAGTTCTGTCTGCCCCTGTATTCATCCGGGATGTGCTGGTTTAGGGAATTTGCTACTGAAAGTCTACGAGATTGCAAAGACTTCCTGGAGGATTAATTTTCTGTCAGTTTTGACCTCTGCATCAGCTCGCTGTGGACTCAAACAAGTACTGGTGTCGACACAAGGAAATCAGTGCCAGTACCTGCAGCAACAAATTGTACTGGCTTTAAACATCTCGCTTCTCTCTGCTCCAAGGAAAGGTTTGATACACGAGGAAGACTACAGAGGGGTTATGAACAGCTGCAGAATGATAGAGAAGAGCAAGAAGGTTTTGATCTGTTGATGTAATTACAAGAGTCTTTGTCATTGAAGAATACCTTCTTCCTTGTAGTGAAGTACCGGAAGTCGTGCCAGTTTGGCTACTCATGTTTAGCACGTAGGTTATAGGGAACAGAAGGGAGATCTCAGTGTCACACTTCACATGCAGCCAAGTTGTGGTCAGCATTGCGCCGGAGCTCCAAGGCTGTAAGTCACAGATGATGACGGTTCTGGCGGTTCTGATCCAAACACCCTGCTGTTTGCCAGCCCTCTCTGCACTGCTGGGAAACGTGAAGCGGACGTGACATTTGAGCTGGGTGATTGCAGCATGTAACACTTAAAATCTGAAAGGGAAAAATATCTTTCTTTATTGTGGGGAGTAAGGCTGTGCAAGGTGGTAGCTTTCATCCGGTGGTTTCTCAGAGAGATGGAAGCCATCGAGTATGGAGAGGCTGAACCCTACATTAGTAACAGTGAATGCTGTCGTTAATTCAGCTGTCGTGAGAGGCATCCAACAAGTGATGCTGTGGGCAAATGACCACAGAAACTTCAATTTTTTGCAGGTAAAAACAAGCCCAACATGGCAGCAGCCTGACTGGCTTTCTATCGTGGCAGGCTCCCAGTACCCAAGTGAACCCAGGGATCTCAGTGGCACTCTATCCAAGTAAAGGTGTTTGCTAATCATGTGGATGTTTGTTCAAAAGGAATAAATCCACCTGCAGAGGAGTTTGGAAGGTGTAGAGATTCACAAATTTAAGGGCAACAAAGGGTTCTGGTGAATGTGAACCGGGCGTAGTTGAAAGCCAGCAATATTCCTGTTTCATTTTACTGGACGGACAAACAAACCCAGGTCCAAGGGAGGAGGTGGGTGTGAGGGGTGGAAGGCAAAACTGACGTACTAACGTTAAAGGCTATAATCATAGCTTTGACAATTTCTGCAGTGTAGGAAATTATTCTTCTCTATCTTATAAACTAATGATGTGGTGCTTGTAAGGACTGTATACTTAACCAGTGAGGCTGCTTTGTCTATTTTATTTTTACACTTTATTTTCTTCCTTAAAAGGCCTTCCAACCTTCTATTTTGTTACAGTTGTATGGAATTTAAAATAGGAATTCTGTATATGGCATTTAATTTAATTGAAATGCTGTTTTTAGAAAATTTATTAAAACTTATGGCCCATTCTACTTTTTAAGTGAAGAAAGGTCTTTCTGAGCTGGAGAAGATCTCAAGTGTAGTGCTCTGGATGGGCTTATCCACCCTAGTGGGGTGGATGATGAGCTAAGATGAGCTGAAGGGTGATCTTAGAGACAGGACAAGTTGAAGAATTTGAATTTTCTTAACAGTTGAAATATTTGTGTAACCACTTGCAGAAATGGTTTTGTGTGTACATATGAATGTGTATGGTGATCTATTAATTCTGTTTTTTAAATGACCTTACGGGGCACGAGTATGTCGGGTGGGAAGAGGGTAAACTAGTTTTTATTTTCAGTGTTCTGTTTTTGAAGAATCATATGAAAGTTTCTTAATTAACTAATATAATAAACATAAGTTGAAAGATGAACTATGATGATATTACTCAGGTCTTTGGATGGTAAGTATATTTTAAAAATAGTGACTGGTTGCTAAGAATTAGGCATCGTTTTGCACCGAAACTAGTGTGAGCTGTTCAGATGAAGACAGCAGCACAGGGAGAGCAACCTCAAACATTTAACCTAATTCTGACAATTAAGTTGGATGCCTGGAGTACATTTGGGAAGCTTCACTAATGGCATAAGGAGTTGGGATTCATGCTTAGGTGGCAGCATTAATGTCTAAAGCTGGGTCTCTGGAGTGAATCTGTGCTTCACACGCAAATGTGTCCTTAGGTATCACATCAAGTATCGTAACTTTTACTAACTTTTCAGCTCCCATGATAAAATGAAGAGCAGTGTGGTTGTAGAAATTCAGAATGCATTTTAGACGTTGTTTAGAAAATAATTCAAAGTTCAGAAACAAGATGATGATTCACGTCTGTTACTCCGCAGTCTTTGAGAGATTGTTCTTTTTGATGTTCGCAGAATATCTTGTACAGGTGGGTTCTGTACCATCGTGAGGAGTACCCGTAATGAAGTTTTCGACACAGATTACTAATTAATTCATTACCAGGTGTTTTATGTATAAAATGTATAAACTTGTTTCAGGGAGACGTAAAGAAAGATACAGTGGTAACTATAATTTGTTGCCTTGCGTTGTTGGCCAGATGTGTTTTCCAAAGAAATGGGCACACTTCAATCTGGAATTCAGCTTTAGGCCTGGTTTTTGGTGTGCAGTGATAGACTGTCACTCAGAGCCTAAAATTAAAATGCTTTTCTTAGATTTTGCATCCTCAAAGGAAGATGGTCTCCCAGCAGGTGTTAGCGATAAGGTGTTTGCTAATTTACAGCAGTGAAACTTCATGAAGTTCTTGAAATAAAGGGGAGAATTTTTCAGAAGTAACAAAACCTGCAAACTCTTGACTTCTCCCGAAACAAAGGCTCTAATTTTTCACCAGTAGCGAAAAGTAAGGCTCTGTAGTATCTATTTTTTAATAAAACCTCTTTCAAAGAGGTTTTTTCTTTCATGAAATAAGATTGCAAACATCTTTTTTTTGCCACGTTCACCTTCATTAACACAACTTGCTGACTTCCTTCCTCAGCTGCAGTTCTTCCTCCACTCAGAGGTCAGAAAAGAGCAAGATCAACAAGCCACACATCTGGCTGTCTCTCTTTCCAACTGGAACAAAGAAACAATTTTTTTTTAATGGCTTTTTGAGTTAATTGTAAACAATTTGGGTTTGGAGTCGCTGACTTGCACCAAATGTTTGTCGTAGGCGGATGTAGGGAAAAAGGACTGTGTCCTAATGCAATTCCTCTGTGGCCAGCAAGGAAAAAAAAAAATCACACACGCAAAAAAAAAAGAAAGGAATGTCTCAATCCTTCTAGCGTTGAAGTATGCTCAGAATTTTGAGTGTATGTGTAGGACATTTCACAAGCTTAAAATATATGCTTTGAAGAGACAGAGAGACGGAAGTAGTTGTTCATTTCACTTTCCTATACTCTTTGTATACAGTGGTACTGATGGTTTTTTCCCCTTTATTTTCAGTAGCTGTTTATGTATGTACAAATTAACAGTGATAAAAGAGCAGGCACAAAGAACAGGAATGGGGGGGGGAGAGGGAACTGTTTTACAATGAGAGTTCTAGAGTTCTGTTCTAATACTTTTTTCTTGTATTTATACTGTTCCTAAATGCTTTTTTCCAGTAAACATTTATCAAAAAACTGTGTTTACAGTCATTAATCCTTAATTAACATATTGAAAACTAATCCTTTACCAATTAGTGAAATGTAATACTTTTCTTATGTTCCCAATTGTTGTAATTTTTTAAATACCTACTAGCATCAGGTAGCATCAGTTTATCTAATCTATTACATTTACTTTTTTTAAAGTGTTTTATCTAAAGTAAATATCTGGTGTGGCTTTTGGTAGTCACACTTCACAACAGGAAATAATAGAATTGTTGATGTACAGCGCTTCTGAAACACTAGCTACTTTTAAAATACTTTATTATACCTTTATATTGCATAATTTGAGCTTGTATTACTCTGATATTTTGTTTGCTTTGTTTAAGATATTTGGCATGATAGTTTTATTTCTAACCTGACCATTCTGCTGAATATTTACAAATGTCTCGATGTGAAAAGTAAATTGGTAATGCTCGTTTACTAGTACATTTGACTGGAATGATGCCTAAATTTCTGACAAACTTGAATAAAATGAGTCATCCGAAGAAAATGTTTTCTATCAATTTGTTTGTAGGAGGAAAAAAGGCACTGTACTACGATTATTTTTTGTCAAATTTAGGTGTTTGAGGTGATAATGCCACTTAGTGGATAAGAGCCTTAACTGCAGCCTTTTTTCCAATCTAAATCAGGTAGCAGATGGCTATCTTGATTTCTGTCGGAGTTTTCCTCCTGGCTAGAATATGCTGATTGTATCATGTTTTCAAATAACCTTTTATTATCAACTCGGTTTTAGGAAGTTTATGATAACCAATTCAGTTTGTGGATGATACTAAAATGTAGGAATCATTTATTACAGAATTCTAAACTTCTTATAGGAAAATAAGGATCTTCTTATTTGTGCATTTAATTTGATTGGAAAGATTAAACAACAACCTTGATCTTCTTGCACTGGTTCTTTAGGCTAATGAAATGTAATTGGCAGTATGGTGATAATTTCGGTGTTCTAGGCGATGCTTGGTTTTAGCACTTAAGGTTGGAAGATGGGTGGCTGCGCAAACTGAACCAAAACAAGCTGGTTCTACAAGAACTGAATTGAAGAGGACCTGATTGAAAGTAGTTAGTGCATTTTCTTGGGTGACGTTGTGGAGGGCGTACACAAAAGGGGAGTGTAGGACTGGGCTGGGCCCTGTTTTAGTTGGAATTTTGTAGACTTGAAATAATTCTGCTTTGGAATATCAGAAAGGTGAGATAGATGCCAAATGTCTGTTCCACCAAGGACATTTACAATTATTACTTGTTGGATAAATTCTTTTCATAAAGACTTTTCTTTGCTAAGTAGTTTGGATGGTAGTATTAATAACTTGGTGTATTTGATATAAAATTTAAAAATACAAAAATTCAAACTTTTTACCTGAGACCATTGTATATATGCATATATATAGTTTATATTGTGTATATATGTATATTTTTTTCTACTATCAGTGTACCAAAGAAATCAATTTTATAAAAAAAAAGAATACTATCCTCTGCAATTTAGTGGGTTTTTTTTATGGAAAAGGTTTTGCCTTTCCATTCATTTTCCATCTTTAAACTGTTCTGTGAACTTTTTTTCCCCTAAGTAAATTTCCATTACTTCCCATCAACCCCCATAATCTTCAGTCATTGAGCATTTTGTTGTGGATGCCCCATCCCTGGAGGTGTTCAAGGCCAGGCTGGATGGGGCTTTGAGCAACCTGGTCTAGTGGGAGGTGTCCCTGCCCATGGCAGGGGCGTTGGAACTCGATGATCTTAAAGGTCCCTTCCAACCTAAACCATTCTATGATTTTTTTACATAATCTCTCAGGCTTTTCTGAAGTTTTCAGTTATGCTGTTTTTATGAGTAAGTCAGTTGAATAAATTGCAACTAAAATAATGATTGGCTGAGAGGAGAAGGAAGGAAACATAATTCAATTCCCAGCCATGTTTTAGTGCTGCATTACAATGGTTTTATTAATGATGAATATAATATTCATCATTAATGAGTTAAACTCATTATTTTTTTTTTCAGAAAATTTCTGCCTTCCTTTTGTTCATTGTGAAATTGGGAATAATTGAGGTTTTTTTCTCCCCCATCCCATCCTCCAGAGAATTCGCATCATCTAAGTCACGAGCTCAGAGGAACCCAAGTTGTAAGACCCCGTTAGTGCTGAAATCACAGAGGTGTTCTTCCTCCCCCTAACTCTGTGCACTGTGCTGGTGTAGAACTGCTTCTGCCTCTGCACACCTAGAGCAGATGGCTTTGAGTCAGCAAACAGAAAGTTTAGTTAAGTTGATGATTTTCATCTTGATTTCTATTGCTGTGTTACAGTTTTAATCTTGATTTATCTTTTTTTTTTTTTTGCCTGTAACAAGCAGCGATTTCGCAGTTCTTTGTTAAACATTCTGCTTTGCAGCTCTCTGTGTACATGTGTATGTGCACATACATTATGTACATCTCTGTGTGTGCCTGTGTCATTTTTACGCAGTGTAAGTTTTTTAATAGGTTACATGTCTTTTTCAAAAAATATTTTTAAATGAACTATGGAAGTAGTTGTTTATAATGTGAATTTTTGATAGAAAGTAATGAATGATGCTTTTATGAGGGTGTATTTCTTACACATTTGACTTATGTCACCTCTGTTGGTGTGAATGAGGAAATAGTTACAACTGAAAAAGAAACGATGGCTGTTAGATCATTTTTCTGTAAAAATAAAACTTAAATCCTGCTCTAAACTTTAATATAGTGTATTTTCTATAGTTTCTAGTTCTAAAAGGCTTGATTTGCCTTTTCAAACAGGGGTATTCAACAGAGGTATTAAGAAAATATTGAATGTAACTACCTCACTCCAGGTTTGATGGCAGATAATTGGCATTGTAAAGCTAGTGTATCTCGTCCCCTGTGTCTGGGTTTTAGTCTGAGACTGCGAAAGGAAAACCAGATTTCTTCTTTCTCAACTTGGAGTCTGCTTCTTAACTTCAAAAGAAATAATGCTAATTGAAACTTCTTCCATAAGGGCAAATAAAGATGGCATTTCTGTTCCCATGGAGGAAACGGGACTGCTGCCAGGGCTGACGTAGTGCTTGTCAGATGCGGGGCTGGGATGTGCCGCAAGGAACGCTCGCCGCCTTGGGACCTCACTGAGCCTGGTCACCCCTACGCTGGTTAACGTTCCTGTAGAAATGACATTTCTTCTAATTTTCGGATGTAAATTTACAGTCACAGTTACTTTTAAACTTAAATTCTGAGTTTAAGTGGGAGGGAAAGGAAAGCGATACAAATTTTTTAATATTGTTTCTCATTCTGAAATGTGATTATTAAATTTTTATCTAGATTAGTTTGGCTTTATTTAGAAAAGCGAGGGTAGAGGAGAAGCTCATCCACTGATTCAGGAGTTCTAATCCCTGCAAAAATTCAGTTTGATGTGCACGTCCCCTGCAGAAGTAAGGCAGCTCTGACGGCTGAGTGCAAATGTAAACTCGGGGTTCGGCCCCATCGTGGCCTTCCTGCCTTCACTGAGGCCTACAGGCGGGAAGGAGGGCCAACCAAGTAACCACGTTTTATTTAAGCATGAATTTTCCCGGGCTGTGTGTCAAAACCGGAGGCGGTGCCCTGTTTTCTTTGTATAAAGGGCCTCCATAGGCTCCTGTGTCTTGTAAAGGGGAAGGGAGCAAACGGTGTCATAAGTGGGCCCGTGATTCATCGCCACCCAAATTCGTCGATTAGCTAAAAATAGATTTTATAGCAAAGTAGGAGTGGGTTATAAAGTCACTAGTGTGCATCAATTTTATTGTCTTAATAAAAAGTTATTGTGCAATTTTCATTGCTAAATTAGGAATGGCTTCCAGTAGTGATTTGAATTAATTACTGCGGAGCCTGTCAGGGTCAGTATGTTATTTTAATTTTCATTCACACTTACAAGAAATCTAATTTTTAGTTAAAAGGATGGTTTTAATTCAGCACCATCCACAGCGCTCCTTCCTTGTTTGTCATCTTAGGCGAATAGCAGACTTGTTAACATACCCAAAAAAGTTGCAGTGGCTCATGGTGGGGCACAAAAGCTTGTTTGGCGTTCTGTGTAAATAAAACACATTATTTGAAAATAGATTTAGGAGGGGATGCCCTTCTTAAAGTATTAGGCACAATGCAAAATTAAGAATCTCTTTATGTTTACATCATTAAGAAGTAATTGCCTGTTAACTAAATGCAATTTTCAAGGCAGGCTATTTTGCAGAAAAATGCCATGGTCCCAATCTGCCCCGTACAATTGAATGAATCAAGTGTCTAATGTGAAACAATAGGAATTAATAAAATAATATCAGAAAGGATTAAAAAATGACACAAAGCTAATTAAGAAAAAAGGAGTTTTATTTGAGTTCATACTTTTCTGTAACTCCTGCATAATTACAGATTAGACTAGTGTTTTGGAGAAAAACTGTTCTTGTTCAATATTTGGTCCCCTCCTCCCTTAAATTGAAAGTGAGAGCAATCTTCAAATAATTCCAGAGTTCAGTGACTTTCTTACCTGTTTTATGTTTAATTTATAGGCAAGTATAATGATTAATATTTTTTTTCTCAGTCTTTCTGCTTACCAGTCCATCTGCATTTGTGGGATTGATTTGCTTTTTTTCCTTGAGTGGAGTATTTTACATTTCTATTTACTGATTTTTTTTTTTCTGGTTAGTAGCTCCAGGTTATTAAAGTGATTTTGAATTATGATCCTATTTTCTGGAATATTTTAATTCACTTCTAGCTTAGTGTATATTTTAAAAGGGTATTTTCTTGTTCTCTGTCTGTCACTGATTAAAGTATCGAACAAAACCAGATCTATACAACATATACCAGATACTGTTAAAAATACCATCCTCTCTTGCCAGTAAACCACTCACCTCTACTTTTTCAAATTTTTAGTGTTGCAGCATTTTCTCTTCTCTCATCTCCATTCAATTGTCAAATCTCCCTCCTTTGCATATTTCTGTACTTCCTTCAATTCTTCCATATGCTTATACAGACATATTGATTTCGAAGTCTCCTTTTTATCTACTTTGTCCATTGGAATAACCTGTTGTGTATTTTCGTAACTGTTGAGTTCCTGCACTCCCTTATCCCTTAAATCAACTTTTCAAGAGACCAATTTTTACATGAGATTACTGAAACTGCTTTTTTGAAATCATGATCTTTAGTTTGCTGTTCTCTCCTTGTTTAGTAACCTCTGCTGCTTTTAATTAATTTCTCCTGTATTTCCATCCTTATATTCAGTTAATTCTCCCCATAAGTATCAACCAAGTCTAAAATATCTATTCCTCTGGCAAACTCCTCCGTATTCTAGAAAGAACATTTATCACTCCGGGAGCTTGTACAGGTACATGGTTGGTTAACCCTCCTGAAACTCTGAAGCTTCGTGCTCAATTCTGTTACTCAGATGCCTCCATAGTCCAGCAAAACCTTCTTTACCACTTTCTTAGGATAAGGTGGTCTCTCGAATTGCTGTCTTGGGATGATACCTGTTCTTTCCTCCATTACCCTCACCCAGAGACACACAGGAAGTTTTTCTGAAATTTTAAATTAAACAAAAAAAAAGTATATATTATCCTCCAATCTATTTACAGTGGGTTTTTTGAATATTTTTTTTTCCTGGCGGAACTCTTGCTGTTTCCATCAATGGCATTGTAATGCAAATTGGTCAGCAAGTTTTCTTATTTTGTGTAATAAGATATTAAATAAGATCACTATTACACAAATGGAAGTATTTTAAACTAATAGCAACTAATCATAGAATCATAGAATTGTTATGGCTGGAAAAGACCTTTAAGATCATCAAGTCCAACCGTTATCTAACTCTACCAGGCCCACTTCTAAACCATGTCCCTGAGCACCACATCTAGACGGCTTTTAAATATATCCAAGGATGGCGATTCAACCACTTCCCTGGGCAGCCTGTTTCCGTCTTTGATAACCCTTTCAGTGGAGAAGTTTTTCCTTATGTCTAACCTAAAACCTCCCCTGGCGCAACTTGATGCCATTTCCTCTTGTCTTATCATTTGTTACTTGTAAGAAGAGACCAACCCCCACCTCTCTACAACCTCCTTTCAGGTAACTGTAGAGAGCAATAAGGTCTCCCCTCAGCCTCCTTTTCTCCTGGCTAAACAACCCCAATTCCCTCAGCCACTCCTCGTAAGATTTATTCTCAAGACCTTATCCCTACAAAGATCCACATTTCATCTTTAATGCCTCAAATCTTGAGCTACTGGTACATATAGTCAGCCACAGCTATCTTAATTCCAGTAATGTCAATATGTTTCCCTGATCAGAACTAATTGTCTGCTTGGTATTTTAAGATATTGTTCGATTTCTTTCCCCTTTTCAGGAAAAGAATATTTGTAAAGACTGCTTCAGATCCACTTCTTACAGATTATTACCATCCAAACCAGAAATACAAATTTAGCTGGCGAAATGCATTATGTCCTACATAGTGACCCATTCAGAGCAGATCCCTAGCAAATATGCAGTAAGAAATCCAGGCACTGTAGAATTTATGTCTGGCTTGACTGAGATTACGTGTACTGTTTTGGCATTTGTGTATTAAAAAGAGAAATAAAATAGGTAAAGAACAAAGTTAACATGCAAAGGCTTATTCCCGTTATCAAGCGGCACAAAAAATAACTTGAAAATAAAATCACTCTGAGGAAAGTTCACCATAGTTGCATGAAGAACTAGAATATGATGGTTTTCATCTTTTTTCTCAGACACTTGCTCTGGATTTTCTGTGAGCATAGTACAGAATGCTCTGTGTGGCAGTCAGAAGGCTGAATAATTGACAGCCATTAACAGGCAGAAAGGACCACCAACATTATTTTTTTTTTGTTCCTGCTTTTTGATGTGAGAGTCCTGTTTCTGGTTCTGTATCTAAGAATGTATATGATCTAGAACAGATTTTTCACTCATCATATTCACAAACACTGTAACCAGGTACCTTTTCAAATGCCCAGATCCTTAGGTTTCCAAAATTGCGTGTGTTCTAAGATGGTATATATCCTTTTTCACTACAATGACGGGTAACAGAAGGCAAGGAAATTTTAAGCAGAAGAGGACGATGTGGCTGCTCTTCTCTTACAAGAGTTAGGAAGAACTAAGTTAAACTCCACCTGGAAAAAAACACAGTGGTTTTGTTTTGAAGGAAGAAACATTTAAACTAGCCAAACCTGTTCTGTTTCTGTTGCAGGTATCTCTCTCCTGTTTATCAGTTTGGTAAACAGGAGTATGCTGCTTTGCTTACCTAACAGGATCCACTGATAGGGGCTCCATTTATTGTGTACGGGGAAATTGTGTCCCTGTTTTGTGTATGTCTGTGTGTGCAATGCCCTGTTCAAACTAAGTCACTGTACACTCAGGTGAAAGGATCAAAGTACCACAGTGTTTTCATAATTTCAGATATAATTTTATTCTAATTACTTAATTTGCTTCTATTCTGCTTTTTTGTTGTTGTTGTGTTTGTTTTTTTTCTGGGTTTTTTTTTGTTTGTTTTTTTATTATGACCTATGAATCAGAATCCAGATACTTCGGTTGCCTGGTTTTCATCCTTTTGTGATGGCTCTTCTGACATTATGCACTTTGAAAATATGTAGGAGTTCTGTTCAAAGTATGTTCAGGTGTGAGGGCTGGCATGTGGAAAAATCCCCCCCTTGAATAAGTTATAAGTTCATCTGAGGTAATCCTTTTTTTTTACTTCTAGTGAAACCATGAGCCAAGCTCTTTAATCCTTGGGGCTACAGGTACTAATATTGTTGGCCAGCTCTTTTAATGTTTTATGATTACTGAAAAATGCATTTGCTATTAGAAACCATTTATTAACTCCCTTTGACTTGCCTCACCTTCTTTGTAGGTTTTAAGTGTGTCCTGCAGTCTGCATATCAGTTAACAGCAAAGGCTCTTGGCTTGAAGTGTTGCTTATCTAGGAATTGTAATAAAATAATTGTTAAAAGCAAAAAGGATTCTTTTATCTTGAGCAACTTTCTTCTGTTATTCCACTTTTCACTTGGTTACATCTGGTTTTTCAGTTTGAGTTTTCTTGGGGTGGTTTTTGTCTGTTTATGCTTCACCTGTATAAGGAATGTGTGGGAGTGTTTTTTCTTTGCTTGTGTGTATAGGTTGCTTCTTGGTGCATCTCGTATGCGAGTACATTACGAAAATCTTATAACTACGGTATTTAGAGGCCATATTGGGGATAACTGGTGTGGTTTTTTTTCTGGAAAATGAATGTAGCTTGCTCTCTGAAAAGAGCTTGGGTGTGTTTTTCCCTTATCCATGCTTTGTAGAGAATACTATAGGCACTTCACTGTGAAATATCTTTGGTGTTTTCTTGCAATTAGCATCTCAAACACACATGTATGACTATTTTTACTTTTTTTTTTTCTTAATATAACGATACAGTCTTATGCTTATTTCTAAAATAAAGTCCATAGAAGAATAATACCACTTTTCAAAACTAACATCTATTTGCACAACTGAGACTATTAAACATCGGTTGTTATATTTCTCTTCATCAACGCAACTACAGCTTATAAAATTTAAACATTTGCCAGTAAAACAACTGAAGATGATACTGCCATATCCATGAAAATATTCTTAACTATAAGAAAATTGGAGAGATGATTAAAAAAAATGCCTACTGTGGAGTTTGGGGATAAATATAAGGTACTGTATAGAAGCAGGACTAATAAATTGCTAAAATGGAGAGAGGAAAGTAATCAGTAAAATAAAACTATGCAAATAATATTTGAGAGATGTGTAAAGTACAGTTTTCTGCAAGACACAATTCCTTCAATTATATTTGGCACCATACTTGGATGCATTTGGAGCACTGTACCTGGAGTTGAGTGACCCGTTGGAATTTGGAACCCTGGGAGAGATGGCAGAGAAGGGCAGTGAGACTGGTTGGTTGTAATAAAACATGAACTATCATGATTGAGCTTAAAGAGCTTTTTGAAGAGCTTTAAGAATAGGTTAGATAAACATCTGTGCAGAGTGACAGAGCTGCTGTTCCTGTTCTGGGGTCTAGATGGCCCCACCCCTAACTCCAATGATGGAGTTGCTGTGAACATGAAGCAAAACGCTTGACTATTCCTGACTCCAGGACTGCACTTTTCACAGCAATAGTATTCCCAGTTTCTTACCTATGGTAATGTCCGTTCTGTTGCCTGACCCTTGCAGAACTCTATTCACATGCTGATGGTGAGAGGGATAAGTGGGGGGGGGCACCCCTGTGAAAGTGCTCCGGTTTCTGCCTGTACCTTCACTCTGTGGATGACTCCAACCACTGCGGCATTCTGGTTTTCTTGGAGCTAGTCTTACACAACTGCTTTAAGAGATCAGGCAGTTTTAATGTTTATTGCATAGAAGAAAGAATAGAAAAAAAAGCAAGAATGTTAGAGTGAGCAAATGCGATTAAAAATGATCTTTTATATCTTCCTTCCTTTCCCAAACAAAAAACAGTGAGTGATACAGGGTTTCCTTCAGAAAACAAAGTAGATTATCATTGTTAAGAAACTTCTGCATTTTATATTTGTTCGTTTTAATTTTACTCCTTAATAAAATAGAACTGTTTTCTAAGTCTTGCACTTCTGCTGTTTCCTTACAAGCACCTCAACAGACTTTATAGGTGAATTTCACAACAATTTGGAATCGTGCTTTTGATCCGAGAGATCATCTTGGGTTCAGATGCTGGTGGTTTTTTTTGAAACCAAAGTTAATGATTCATGTAGTAAGGTCAGTTCCACTGCTTTAATGATGCTAATATGCTTAGTACAGTTCGCTCAGACTGCATGCCTGTCTCTACCCATATAGATGTGCCATTAGAAGTTATCATTCCTCATCATTCATTGCCTCTTCTGAACTTGGGAGTCTCTGTTTCTCCTGAAACTCCCAATGGAGCTGCTCATGAGAACACTCTCAGCCCTACTTCATTAGGCTCATAGAATCACAGAATGGTTAGAGATGGAAAGGACCTTAAAGATCATCCAGTTCCAACCCCCCTGCCATGGGCAGGGACACCTCCACCAGACCAGGTTGCTCAAAGTCCTATCCAACCTGGCCTTGAACACTTCCAGGGATGGGGCATCGACACCTTCCCTGGGCGACCCATTCCAGTGTCTCACCACCCTGACAGCAAATAATTTCTTTCTAATATCTAATCTAAATATGTCCTCTTTCAGATTAAAACCGTTACCCCTCATCCTATCACTACACTCCCTGATAAAGAGTCCCTCCTTTAGGATGATCTAAATGAGTTTAAGCAGTAGGTGTTTGCTGATCCAGCTCATTTTGACAAAAATTTTATGTAATCGCTTAAAACTGTGTGTAAACAAAGATTTTAACAAAGAGTTAAATAACATGATACTTAGCTTCAGACATGCAATGTTTAGTTGCTAATACCCAGTTTGTGAACATTTACTAAATTTTCAAAACTGGATTTCAGTATACAATAAATATATATTTCAGTATATTGTCAGTATATGTATATAAAATCCATGGCAGATTTGAAGGGTTGCATTTTGATATGTTTTGGGGGGTAATATTTTATTTATCACAATTCAGAAATAAACTGATTGGTTTAATGGGGAAAAAGGAGTTTCTTTTCCCATCCTAGATAATGCTTCTAGAATGTTGAAACTAAATTAACTAAATTTTAGGAACAAAGCGATGTGTTAGAAAACCAGCCTGTGTTATTTTGTTCAAGGCTCAACATTTTTAAAGGTGCTACTGGGTAATGGTATATAAACCACAAAATACTAAATGTACTTTCGTGTTTATTATTGGTTTTATGGTTTATTTATGTCTGTGTACAACTAATTAAATTTGAGCATCAAAAATTGAGTAATGAGCTTTAAACTGTCAATAGTAGCTTAGAAAGTATTTTCTATACGCTTATGTAATATCTTAGGGTACGCTTTAATGGTTTGGAAAACGGTAGAAAACATGAAAATGCAAACATCATTGTCGTGTCAACATGTCATCATTTTTAAAGCATACTGTTAAAAGTTGGAATTTTAAGGGATTTAGACGCTAAAGCTATCATTTAGGAGTGCTGCAATAGCAATATTTTTATATATGCATTGAGTCTCATTTAAACATTTAACCTGATTTAACAGTAAGTAAAATAAAATGCTTTCCAGTTTAACAAAATGGAATTTTATGCTCTTAAGTTAAACCTTTCTGATTTGCTTCTGTGCATCAGCTGTTTATTTGCATTTCTGTTGCAACCACAGTATATATGCTGACCTGCTCAGACTTTATATCGTTAGCTAGTTTGAAATCTCATTAAAAATTATCCTGGAAGTGACTTGCCGCTCCTGAGGTTTGGAATACATTATTAGAGTCTTCAGGGAAACACAGTTTGGAAGATCCAAGTACTGGGAAGCGGTATTACAGAATAAAAGAATTCAATTTGGGGCAAGGAATTACATTTATTAGCACTTCCATTAAGGTGAATGTTGGCATTTTAATGTGGAGTTAAAAACTTAGTGTGAAATAATGAGTTATAGTTTAAAGTGAAAGTTTCTTGGAATAGATCTGGCTTTTAGTTTTGTTTTTTTTTAGGAAACCGTAAAGAAATTATTTCAAATCATAAAGAAGTGAAGCGTTTTTAGCAGCTGCCTGAACCATATCTTCTAGATGTTGATGGTGAATATCACTACTTTGTGTTGATGTACATTGGAAATAGATGGTGTCAAACCAGTGCTTTCGAGGTCACTGGAAAAATTGCAGGCTGACCCTGAAAATGGGTATAAAGTTTGTGGCAGGGTTCTTGTTTCATACTCGTGACCTAAATAGCTGAACATCCCCTATACAGGGATTGAAGGAGAGGGGAATGAAATGAAAAACAAGCTACGAAATATAGTAAAAGTTCAGGAAAAATACTCATACTTAGAAATCTCCAGAGCCGTGGTGTGCTGTATTTGTGTAAAAAGGATCAGAAACCAGAGCTTGGGCACGTGTCCTCAAGCTACTCAATGCAAATGCGGGAGCGTATCCTCAGGTTTTTGGCAAAGGGAGCAGCTTTCTCGCTGTTCGAAGCATGCCATCAACTCAACCGGTCTCTGGCTGCAGTGCTAACTTTGGCAGGAGAAGAAATGGTTGGATACTCTCTGAAGATCGAAGGCAATGAGGTAAGACGCAGCTTAAAATGAGTTGAAAGTGAAGAATCCAAACTGAGTCAATAATTTAGGTTGTGATAGTATTTCATAATGATTTAAATTGTTTCTTTCAAGGTTATGAAAAGGAAAATAAATGTATGCACGTTATCTTGTCCCTCTTACATGATGCTGATAAAATGTATTATGCCAGTGTGGTGAAAATGTTAAATTATTGAAGGTACAAGTTTTAATGCTGTATACAATGTGTTTTGCTTTGTTTGCATGTTTTTCCCCTTTGTAGGCTAATCAGAAAGTCAGGCTCGGTTCATACAGCACAGATCTTGTACTGAAAGTAAAATTGTAAATTTTTTCCTGCATATAAATGTATGTAACTTTATGAATAATGGAGAATGTTTCTTCGTGTTTCAATATTGTATATGCAAGATGTTGCTAATTGTAAAGGGCTTGACAGTCTGCTCACTGGATTTGTTCTGGAGAGAAAATTTTGAAGCAGTATTTAATGCAAAACAAAGCCATTTGTCTAATAAAAAACTGGTTTACATGAAGCTGCATGCTCTGAATGGGTTGTTGATTAAATTTATATCATTTTATGGAATGACTATGACTGCTTTGAAATCTCCAAGTCTTATATTACCTTCCTAGGTTTTCCTGCTATAGAATATATCCCTTATATGCGTATAGAAATTAGGATCGGTGATACTTTTTCTTCTGTAATGCTTAGGGGAAAATTTGAAAAAAACCTTTGTCTCCTCGTATGGAGTATCAGCTATGTGCATGCTTAGAATAATTTTTTTGTGGTCTGATTTCTTAAGTGGGAAAAGAGTTAAACTGAAAAATAGATGAGCATCAGATGTGAGCCCCAAGAGCCGTGGTTCAGAGTACTGAGAATATTTATCTTTGAGGCAAAAATCAGTTTTCAATCTGAGTTTTAAATCTAAAATTACACTTTTCTACATGCCTCCAGGCAGACCTCTTTGTCCTTATATGTGCTTTTTATGGTTTAATTTTTCTGTCTTCTGAGAAAAAGTTTAAGTGTGCCCAAGAAAGCTATACTTTTACATAGTTTTAGAATAATGTATCTTGCTAAGGACTGTACTGATAAAAAAACTTTTTCTTCAAATCTCCTTCCTTCTTGTCTTCCATAGAGACTTGCTTTTTTGAGCATTGGTCACTTTTCCTTTTGGGAGTTTTTCATCACTTCAAATGCAAAGGTTTCCAAGATGATAAAAGATAGGAATAACAGAGAAAAATATAGAGTTTGTACCTCTTCTTTTTTTTTTTGTTCCTTTTTTCTTTTCTTTTTTCTTTTTTCAAAAATGCATACAGACATTTTTAAAAGTTAAAAGGAGCAAGCTTTTTAGCTTTTCTTTCTGATGGATTTTTATAGTAATATTTTATAAAACCTTACTGATTAGAAACAATTAGATATTTTTTTTTCTTAAATTGAATTATTTTCATGAAATAACATAGATTTATGCTAAAGAATCCAAATCAAGGATTAAGACCTCATTTTTCACTCTGGAATGGTATTCAGTAATCTTAAGTCCAGCAATTTAGAGGATTTAGAAATGCAAATACTGTTCTGAGGTTGTTTCTCTGGCTAAGTAATAAACTCGTAAATATCTCTCTGTACTTTGTGATGTTATACTGATGTTTAAATTTGAATTTGTTGAATAGAATTATTTCTGTATTCATCCAAGGTCTTACTCTCTCTGTCCCCATGCATAAATGTCACAGAATTTACCACCAAAATGTATCTCATGGTCCAGAACGTGCTCTAATGTTTAATATATGATGCAGACTGTATCAAGCCCTTAGTTGTAGTATTCTAAGTTTACGTATATAACTGTTTACGATTTTGTTGCATTTACTAGGTTTGCTGGGATGGGTAATCTTCTTAAGGTCCTTACCAGGGAAATTGAAAACTATCCACATTTTTTCCTGGATTTTGAAAGTAAGTTCAAACAATTACAAGACAATGAGAGAATCTCTTTTCCCTGACTTAACAGCGAACTGAGGAAAAACTTAAAATCTGATTGCTTGCAGTGTGTATTTTCCAGCACAACCAATCTGTCCAAGTCCTTGTCTCTAAAATCATTTGTTCACTCAGGACTCCTTTTCTCTTCCTTTTCTATTTTTCAGGAACCAAATGGGAAATCTTTTAAAAGTTCTCACTTGCACAGAGCTTGATCAGGGGCCAAATTTTTTCCTTGACTTTGAAAGTGAGCAAAGCTTCTTGCCTGGCTTGCCTTCTTTGCTTATTTCCTAATAAGCTGCATGCGCTTACGCATCATAAAGCAATTCAAAAGGGATTTGCAAACAAATCAAATTACACTTCAGTTGAATATTGCTTTTTTGATATTTATAAAACCACATAAAATTACTTAAATTCATTCTGAGCAGAGAAGGGGGATGAATGGTAGATATGCAAGTCAAACCTTACCTTGAATTAGTTTCAAAACATTTATGAGCCATTGTTAAATTTACATATGGATGAACTTGACCTCAGCTTTCTTTTACAAATCAGGGTTAAAAAAAAAAAAAAACTCCTTATGTTGCTTCCTTGAATGGAACTATATATTGGAAATAAAAATAAAAAGCTGAAAAAAGATAAGCAGTGGAGGTGGCACTATTTTTGCCTGGTTCAATGATGATTTAACTGGGACTATTATAGTTTCTAAAAAGTAGTGAAGTGGTCAAAGTGTATGTGCTTGATTGCATCTCTCTTAATTGCATGGTTATCAGTTTGCAAAACAGTTTTTCGCATTCTAATTTCCTTGTCACATCTATATCTGATTCAAAGCTATTTCACTTTTGGTGGGTCCAGTTTCCCTGCATGTACTTCTAGACATTGTCTTGAAAACCGGTCATCAGATCCTTAAATATGGGTTTGATCTTACTCTACTACTTATGTGAAATGCTTTTTATTTAAAATGCTAACAGCGTGTGATGTTTTGTCCCTTAATACCTTTATTATAAAAAACAAACAAAGAGCCAACAATAAGTTTTGAGAGAAGCTAGTGTTTTTAAAAGAACTTTGTTTGGAACCATGGTTTAAGAGAGAATTCCAGGTGATTAGACACACGTTTTATCACCTTGTAATAGTTTTCTTGAATCATTTATTCCTGAGTTATTTTTCTGAAAAAAAAAAAAAAAAAAA